>CM047874.1:9170235-9386079 GCA_026212405.1 Petrea volubilis | reverse complement strand
ATGCGATTAAAAAGAAAAACAGAAAACTTAAATCTAATTTTTTCTCTCAGTTCGAATCAGCTTGGAGAAATTGAAGAAGAAGCGGAGCCAACACAAATCAATTTTTTTAATAGCAATGCCTTTTCTTTTGTTCTCCAATTTCATCGTTTAATTTTTGTCTACAATAACAAGCTATATATAATGATTGTGCGAAAAAAATCGTTTTACGTAAGTGAAATAAAAGTTGGCAATTTATTTAACTTCTATTATTTTAATTCAACTGTTCTTCTGCACGGATGAAATAGTTTGCAGAAATATGTTGCCAATTCTCTATTTCTTGCAGCCTACTATTACCAATTGCCTAAGTTCAAAAACTACCAAAGCCACACTTGTTCTAAGTTCTTATGGAGGTATGCAATCCAATCCAATCATTTGAAATGTGAATAACAAAACTAAGGAATAGCAAGCAGATTGACTAATGTAATGACAATTAAATCCATCCATAAGAAAACTCGTGTTCATTAAATATTGTAGAAGAAAATCGTAGCTGGCATCATTTCTAGCTTCAGCTTAAACAACACAAGATTACATCTTAGACTTGCACATAGCAAAATAATTCATGCACAATTGAAGTATTTGTTATTGATACGGGATATCTTACACGCGTCCATGTGGACCACTATCTGACGGCCACGTGTCGTCCGGGGCCATGCGACACACCATCCTCCTAACAACAACGCTTTCTTCGAGCCATGTCCAATATATCGGGGAGAGCCATATTTCGAGAATATGTCACCTCCTCGAGGGCAACACCCTGATGGCTCACCTAGGCACCTCGAGGATAACATGTCGAGCAGGGAGTACGGCTCCATACCCTGTCACTGACAATCCTGACACACGCCATTAACTTTAGCAAGAATATATATACCTGCCTTGCAACCATAAGGCATGGTCAAGATGTCCCTTTTCAATGTTGGCCATGTTGTCCTAGGAATCCCTAAGCTCACCAATTCAACCCTAATCCCAAGGAATTGATCGTAATCTCAGACCACCTATAAATACCTTGGGTGAATTTTTCAAAAAGGTAACTCGCTTTTACATACCAAAACTTTGCTTGATTATCTGCAGAAATCCTTATACCTTCACACTTTGTGCTAACTTAAGCATTGAGGCTCTTCGCTGGAGACGCTTCCTCCTAGACTCACGTATTTTTCATCATATTAGGATAAGGAACCACCAGCATCCGTTGGATTGTCTTTCTAAGCCAACTCCAGGAGAACACCAAGATCCAACACCATCAATCATATTAATGAATATCTATCTTTATAAGTGATGAAAATACAAGAAACACAAAATGATTGGCAATGAGTATCGAACCCCATGCCTCTCACAAAGCGAGCGCTCTACCATTTGAACTACATGCCCTTGCAAATTTTACTTACTACATATCACATAACAAAATTTAATAGTTACAAATCTACCAGAAAGATGGTTGAAAATTGTAACATGACCAAGATAGTTACACCAGACCTCAAACCACAAAAACAGGGCAATGTAAGAATCAAGATGAACCAAAACTAATAAACAACCATAGAAATTCAGAGGAATAACAAATGAACTCTCACTACCTCAATTATTTCTTCTTTTGACTCACTATCTGACTTACAAATTGGAAAAAACAAACTTCTAGTAGGACAATATCTATTCCAAAGTCTACCACTAGCCAAATAATGTGGTATACAATTGCATCAAGAGATACAGAATTGGCATGTCTCAATTCTTGATGGGAGTTGCTTGTAAAGCGCAATGACCAAAGCATCAAGTTCTATGGAGCACATATTACCAACAGATTCAACTCCTATCAGGATCAGGCCAGCCTCACACAACACACGCAATCCTTTAAATTCAAAATGATCATTTCATGAATCCCATCCCCATGGCCCAAAATAATTTTTTTTTTAATATCTCAAAGCAACACATCCACAATTCCCCTAAAAAAAATGCATCAAAACAACTAAATAAACAAAACCATCACATTCACATAAAAATATTCATACAATTCTCACCTTGGGCACGCCATCGACATAAACAACGCCTCCATTTATGTAAGTGAGCAACGAGCTCCCATTCCTCAAGTTGCCTCGAATGTACCTCTAGATCTCCAGAATCTTGCGGACCTCAAAATCGGCTTTGATAACATCGATCAGACCCTTTCTTGTATGTACACATGTAGCTCCACCTTCGGCACTTCAGTTGTGACGATCCGGGCCTATTCTTGAATAGGGTCAAGTCGGGTTTCTTTGCCTAGTAGGGGCATCGACTCTGCTTCTTCTTCAATTTCTCCGACCTAGTTCGAACTGAAAACAAATCCAAATTGAAGTTTTCTGTTTCTTTTCTTTTTTGATCCTGTTACTGTGTATTTCTTTTTTTCTTTTTGTTTCTTTCTTTTTGTTTCCTTTTCTAAATTTTTTGTGTCTATATTGGATTTTCTGTGCAGATTTAAGAGAATCCATGTTGAACATGGAAACTCATATTTCCACCCAGGAGAGACATTCTTTTTCAGAAAAAATAAAACAGAAAAGGAAAAAGAATAATAATAATAATAAAAGGCTGGTGAGAAATGGCAGATTTGAGTCGTTAAGTCACCTCTCTATTAAACAACCACGTGTCAGTAATCTAGAGGTTGTTATAGGAGATGTAGCAGAGAGAGCCAACAGAGGATCTAAAACAGTTCGACGGTGGCCACTGGTGTTTTTAGTTGTTGAATTTGAATATAATAATATCAAAAGGTGTTAAAAAATAATAAAATTATTATATCATATATTTAATTTAACGATTAAAAACACCAATTGAGTACTAAGTGGATATAGTATCTAATAAACCTGATAATAATAAATGTAATTAAAAATTAGACATTCCTAACTTTATTTTTAACGATTAATTATTGAAATTGAAATTTGAAATGCCATACACAAAGCTTAAGGTGCCACCATAGTGATTACACCAGAATGATTAAAAAATCAAATGATCAATACCATGTAGACTTTAAAAACAACAAAACATTAGATAAAGGGGCTTTTTGGATAGGATTAAGAAAAATAAATGTTGAGCAGTGTTTTTTTTTTATTTTATAGTAGAACAGTTTTAAACTAAATTATTTTGCATTTAAATCTAGTAAATAAAAGTACTTTAAAAAGTTTCTCTTATTTGCATCTTCTCTCTGATTGAGAGGTGTGAGTCTCTTCAATTGAGAGTCCTAGTCCCTATTTATTCTCGTCCTATTGCTCCCAATGCCACACCCAGTGTTGAAATCCGACCATCCACCTACTATTTTCATCACTTTATCTTGTATCGTCTCTTTTCCATTTCCCCCTACCGCTTTTTCCCATTTCCCCCAACTTTGAACCTTCCCATCTCTATTATTGATCTCTAACCCTTTTGTAGGTACCCCTATCATGGACCTGCTTTGTCTCCCGGTAGTCATATTTTTGCTAACTTAGTGTGTCACCCCTCCATGGTAACCTCAATTTTAGCTCTTAAAAAATATGGAGAATGAGTTAAACTAGATGAGCAAGGCCCTCTCACTAATAGAGAAAGAAGAGACGAGTGTTGATGCTCCACACAAAGCATGGAATAGTAATCCCAGAACCAAGACCTGTTATCTTATTGGGAGATTTTTGACAGATTGAGCTATCAATTTCAAAGCCCTTCGAGACACACTAACATCAACCATTAACCCAGCAAGGGGCATGTAAATAAAGCAAATTGTATGGGGCGGATTCACGATGATTTTCAACTACACGTTGGATCGGAAAAGAGTCTTGGAAGGATGCCAATGGACTTTTGACAAACACTTGCTGGCCATGCAACCAATGGAGGAATTTGACAATCCCCTTGATATTAATCTTGATTGGTACGAATTTATGTTCAAGTCTATGATATACCTTTCAGCAAAACGACTTGAGACATGGCTGAGTACATTGGGAACAAACTAGAACTGTCCAGAGATGTTGATTTTGACAATTGTGTATATTAGGGCTCATGCTTGAGCATCAGAGTTAGCTTAAATATCACCCGACCGCTTGGGAGAGTCCTCAAAATCCAGGGTCCAAACAACAAAGAACTTTTGGTATCTTTCAAGTATGAGCATTTGCCAAATTTGCCGAATTTCTGTTTCTTTTGTGCGTAACTCTCGCATATTTCAAAAATTTGGGACCTGCAGTATGATGAAAATTTCACGGACATTGGAATAGATACCCCCAACAAAACCATCACATTCGGCTTTATGGGTGGATTTCAGCCGATAACAGTCTCTCTACAAAACCTAAGTATCATCTATCGCCAAGTCACAACTCCGGCAAGTCGATCTTCTCGCCGAACATGCATCAATCTAGCCTTCAAAGTAAAATGGCGAATCTTGAGAAAGGGAGCCAAATTTATGAAGACGGTGTTTGAGGGGGTATTCAAGGAATTACTGAGTCCTTATATCTTGAAAGATGCAATGCACAAGAATCAAATCTCCATAATTATCAGCCTGCCTTTCTTTATTCAAGAAACAAACTTAAGCTCTACACTTCCAATTTCTACCGTAGGCACACATTCTCTACACAAAGATACCCAACCCGATACTTAAGGCCAATTCCTGATTCAAATAGCTTATCCCTCCACAACCCAACCAACAAATCAAACGCCTAGCCCACTGTCACCAAAACCACCATACCCAACTAAGCCTTGGACAACAGCAGATCAACCAAACCCACCCCTCACCATTGCTACCACAAACACTATAGGCAAACATACCATAACCATTCCTAGCATTTCCTCATACAACCCGAACCCCTAAAAATGGGCTTGGTTGCTCTTGGCCTAGACGTAGTCCCTGCTTACCCCACTCCCTCCATTTCTGTCTTGACATGGAGGAAATGGAGGAAAAATTAGTGAAGCGGTCTTTTTGGATGGCATGGATTATTTTGGATTTGAAATGAATTAATTTTTGATTTGTGAGTATTGACTATTCATATAATTAATTTGATATGTAATATGCTTCTCCCCTATAATTGAAAAAGAAAAAATAAGGCTCATATAACAAAGAAGAAACCAACGTCCACGATCTTTTTGTTCTAATGAACATGTACTTTATTTTTTGTAGTCTTGTATTTTAATGGGCACTTACTCTGTTTTTAAAGGTTTAGAGAATATCGTTAGGGGTTTAAATTCTAGCAGTATACGTGTATGGGTGGTGCGTGTGTGTGCACATTATAAAAAAATAAAAAATAATAACAAAAAACAAAATAATCATTAAAAAAGAAAAAAAAAAGAAACAACAGATGAATAACTACGGCTCGTTCGTGTCCGGGCCCGCATTCGCCATCGACAGAATGCCCGGCCCAGTGTGCTTCTTGATGAAGTTCTCGTCCTGGAACTTCGACCCGTAGATGGATTCCCCTCCGGTCCCATTCCCAGCGATTATGTTCTCGCCTTGGCACATGAACCCGGGATCACGTGGTGGCAGGTGGAGCCCTTGTAGTGGAGGGGTTTGCCTTTGCGGCCGACGCCCCTTAGAGCGACCGGAAGTTCTCCGCTGAAAATCTTATAGTTAGAAAATCAAGTTAGAAATTTTGACAAACTTATAGTTTTTTAACTATCATTCCAAGTTATTTTGCTGAAAATCAAACATATTCCGTATACTGCCACAAGGTGGTGTCTTCAATCCCTTGATAATAGTAGGCGTGAACTTATTATCAATTGTCACATCTTAATCTAATTTTGGGGTATTTCATGCTAGAGTTGTATTAGGGATGGCCATGGGCCCAGGTTATACTCGGATCCGTCCCTAATAGGGTGGATTTTTAGAGCCCCAACTAGATCCAGGGCAAGTCTCAAAATATTTTCATTTTAAATCTTGAACCCAAGCCTTGTTAAGATTAAAAAAATCACATATGAATTTATTAATATATATAAGGGAAAATTACACTTAGACCCCTCAATATTCGAATAAATTACAGTTAGACCCCCTTAGATATGGAAAATTACACATACCTCCCTTGAGGTTTGGGTCTAGCTAACATCCAAGAAAAAGATAATGAAATGATGTTATTATCCTTATCAAAATGTTAAGAAAAAATAAATAAATAAATCCCACAATTCAGGTTGAATGTAAAATGACAAGTTTGTCAATTTCTTAATGACAACTATCAATTTCAATAAGAGTAATATTGTCTACAAAAAGTTTGAATTTTTGAAAAAAAAAATAAAATTGGATTTCTACTATAATTTTTTGCTTACATAAGCAAATCACGATGTATATGTATATTAGTGATCGGAATACGCTATCTATTAGCTGGACCCAAACCTCAAGGGAGGTAGGTGTAATTTTCCGTATCTAAGGGGATCTAGCTATCATTTGACCGACCATCAGGGGATCTAATTGTAATTTTTCCTATATATAAATTTATATGATCTATACTTGTACTTCATAAAGAGACATATATATTACATAAATAGTCACACAAAAATATAAACACAACATTTTTGAATGTCAAAATTATTATACAATATTAGTAAATAAGTTATGATTTCGAAATATGCGCAAATAAATATATGATAACGATATTCAACTATTAAAAAATTATAAAATATGCTCATAGAAATTAGTAATAATTAGTTTGGTAACACTATTATCTTTAGAAAGTCATAATCGATAATATAATTTTTTTAAAAAAATATTTTTTAGTTTTTTTAAATATAAAAAATGTCTATTGGGTGCAGGGCGAGTCTTGAATTTGGCCAAACTCGCCCCATTGCCAATATCCCTAGTTGTTATCTTGTATCATGTAATTATACGAATATCGTGATTAGAAATGATATGATAACTTTAATGAATTAAACAAAATGAAGCTGAATTAAATGGGCACATAGTGCCCATCCAACTGAATTAAACAACCACGTTACCTGTTATATAAATATATATAGGCAAAATTTCAATTTTCATCTTGTAAGTTAACATGTCTTGGGTTTTAGTCTCGGTTTATACTATTTGAGTTATCGTCTTGTAGTTTTTTAAAATTGACAACTTTGGTTCTGTTTTTTTTATTGCAGTCTCAATTTTTTGACAATACACATCTTTGTGTCTATCTTACTAATATCCTATTAGAAAATTAAAATTCTGCTGACAATAAGAGCAAATTGCCAATTTTTAAAGCTTACGGGGCAAAATCCTGAATGATGTAAATGAAGACTATGTTTGGAACAAGGATTTTGGGGAGGAAAAGTAAGAGGAAAATGAAAAAGATCAAAAATAAAAATATAGAGTACTATCATTTGAAACAAAGAAAAAATTTTCCTTCCTATTTTCCTTACCAAAGTCCTAAAATCAAACGGAGGGGAAATGAATAAAATGTAAAATAGGTCAACTTACAAAGACAAACTTTGCATTTTCCCTAACTATTTGGGTCATAAGAGTGTCCATTACATTAATAAGAGATAAATCAATTTTAATTATCCTTTAAGATTTTTATACAGAGATTAAGAAAAACAATTAATGGTCAGAATTTTAGGTTATTATTGGGAAAAATGGAATAAATGCATTTTTGAAAATTGAGAATGACAGATATTTTGAAATAATTTTTATTTGCTAAAGTGGCAAGTAAAAGAACGGAAAGAGTATCATTGTGTGCCTTGGAAAAAATTAAAGACTTACCTAATTTCAAATCACTACATCATAAATAATGCGTATTTAGTGCTGAAATTCTTTGAAAAATCACTCAAATTTCTTTGAAATTAATTTTTATATTCAAGAAATCCATAGTAGAATCGAAAATTTTATTTTTGAATTTTTTTAGATAGAAAAATTAATTTTACGGGGATTTTAGTAGTTTTTCCTAACACTGGGGAAAAAGTAATGTAATTGAGAATATGGAGGGACAAATTGATTTGGATCAAAATAAAGAAAGCTAAAGTGGAATTTCTCTTAAAAATCTGCATTAAATAGAAAATGAAACAATGATGTGCACAATTGATAACTTGAATAAACAAGAATTTGATTTTATGAGTTCTTAAATGCTATGGACTTGTAGCAAGCAAGAGTAACAGACTCCACCAAATAGCCTTGAGGCCAGCTGTGTTGACAAAGCAATGGTTTCAATATGTAGCTCTTTACAACAATATAGTGGATCAGCGATTTAATTCATCATTTTTATTTTGAATACTTAATTTCGATTTTTATTGATGGTGCAAAGCTCGCGAATTACTAAGGGTGTTATAGGGGGTGGCTCATCTATAATGACGGGTATGATGAAAATAGAGTTTAATTTAGGAACATATTGGTGGGTACAATAATCAAGTTGAGTTCAATCCTGAGCTATAACAAAAGAAACATAATAATAACAATAATAACAATAATGACAATAATAATAATAATAACAACAACAACAACTAGTAGTTTTGGCACATTTGATGTGTATACAAAATAAAAAAAACTATATATATAATTTGATTAGTATAAAATTTAAGATATTTATTATTATTTTTATATAAATATCATTTTTAACTATTTGTAAGATATTTATTAATTAAATTAACGATAAGAGGAAAATAAAATAATTTAAAAAAAATTAATATTAATGGAGATGTGAGAAAGACAAAAAAGCGCTTGACTTAAATTAATATTAATAAAAAGGGGTGATAATATTGAACTACTCTAAAATATGACTAAATTACAAATTAAAACCTTGACTTTTGGAAATCACCTAAATAACCCTGAGGTATGCAAACTAAATTAAAATACTAGCAAAGATATGAGAAAGGCAAAAATGCCCTAAGATCTTTTACTATTGAAAAATTGGTAAATTACACTAAACTACCTGGAGGTATGATAAAATTGCATATTTAACCCTCAAAATTTGGAGATTACCTAGACAACCCTAGTGTTTACATACTAATTGTAATGATAACAGGGGTTTGATAAAACTAAAATTCCCCAAAATCTTTTGTAATGCATGATTTTTTCATCAGAAATAATACTTTTTAATAGTTTACTTTTTTTCATCAAGAATGATACTTAAGGTATCATACATGTGATTATTATGAAAATTAATTAACATGTGTTTAGTGTTTTTTAAAAGAATTATCAATTTTTCAATGTGGATTCTAAGATTTGTATTTTTTTTTTTTTGGTTATCAGTGATTTTGTTTGTTAAGTTAGTATAAAATATTACAAAAAAGACCTTATGTATTTCAAAATATTACAAAGTTATAGCACCCCGACCCGGAGTAGCAAATTTCGAGTTGGTCGTTAAACATACTGAACCGAAATATTTCATAATAAACGCCATCCTTGGAATTTCGAACTTTACAACTAACAAAATTTTCAATTAAATACTATTTACAATAAATACAATAAGCATTCTTTTCGACAAACCAACAACCTTTGCTTTAACATTAACTATTACTCCCCGATATTGCTTTCAAGCACCACTTATTGCTCCGCTTCCTTTCTTACGCAAAATAATTTGGGCCAAATAACATAAGGCGAAATAGGGGTTGTAAGTCCTAACGAATTAGTGAGGAGAGCATGCAAGCAAATAACAAGAATATCTAGATTTCAAATAAATACATAACCTTTTATACAATAAATAAAATACAAAATTCAAATATTCACTTATAGTAAAATTCACTTGAAAAGCATTTCGATCAATTGATCACAAAATCGTTTAGTGAACGAGACAAACCATAATGCATCATTTTTACCAAACCTTGAATTCATAGTCCACAAGAACACCTCATATCGAAAATAGACATTTTTATAACAACATTTATACTTGATATCAAATTAAATACTTAATTGAATTGTCTCAACATTGTTCCATAACAGTGAAGAGAACTCTCAAATATCAGAATCTTTAGTGTTGATATCTGAAAGTATCATTTTCTTCATGCCCAATCATTTGATCCTTTCTAAATAAATTGTGGGTCTAAAACTCAAGTCTTATCACTTCATAATGGATCACATCATAAAATAATTGCGCCTTATCCCTCCAATTCTAGGTGGCCAGCCTAGACAAAACAAAATAAATGGCATGACTAGTTGCATGCCGATCCAGCACCAATAGTAGCTAGCCTCCAACTATATTGGAGAATGGATCCAAATGGGTGCTAGTTGGGAGACTAGCCACTGTCGGCCCAATGCCGCCCAGTTGTCTTTCCGGAATTAGTCCTAGGTGCCAAAACTCCTCAAGGGCGTTCTCATGGGTAACAAAACTTCCCTAGAGTGTCCTCAAGGGTAACCAAACAGAACTAACCAAAAGTATATCAATTGAGTCCCAAAAGTTTAATTTCTCCCAAATAAGCCCCTAATATTAGAAATTTAGCAAAACCAACTCGTCCAATTCTTTCATTTAGGTCCTCAAATTCTCAAAATATGATATGGACATCCTTGTGTCAATTACTCCTCAATTACACAACTTGATTTATTCTAATGTAAATTTTAGAGGTGTTACAAAAGTCAACCTTGGACAATTTGTAAAATTTGGTCAAATTTGACAATAGGATAAAATAGAAAAAATATATTAAAATTTAACTGTTTCCAGTTAAAAATTCTAATGGTAATAGACAAGCGTTATATATGTAAAATATTAGCATACCTCAGGATTATCTTGGTAATTTTCAGAAGTTGAAGATTTTTTTTGTAATTTGATCATAACTCTGGGTATTTGAGTGTAATTGAGAGTGAGATAAAAGATGATAGAGATATGTGTGTGTGTGTGTGTGTGTGTGTGAGAGAGAGAGAGAGAGAGAGAGAGAGAGAGAGAGAGAGAAATAATGTGAAAGATGAGAGAAGAGGAGAGAGAAAATAAAAAAAATAATAGACCAAAATGATTAAAATACCAAAGACAGTATGAATATGGATAATAGTCTTTGAACTTGTAGGCCTTATGGTTGAACACTTATCTCATCGTGGCCCAAGTTGCCCAGTTTCGTTTTTAAAAGGCCGCCCATTGTACATTGGGCCTATTGGTACCGGGGCTAAATAGAGAACATTACCATTACTTCTAGAGTTCCATATTTGTGGTTTACACACTCTTCTTCAAGGAATTTAAAAAAAAAAAAATGATATTGTTTCTTCTCCAAATCCGAAAATTAGAATGAGAATTTGTTTTTCACAATGATAGATGATTTTGTTATATGGTTAAATTCAATTTATGACAAGGAAATTATTGTTTTTAGATGTCGAAACAATTGGGATATTGATTCTCAATCTTGTAATTTTGAATCAACCAAACATCCAACTCAACATATGATGTAACACGAAACCCGCATCAAACTATAGTCGAGAAAAGCAACACCAAACACGGGCAGACCTAAGTCTGCAGACACAAACGATTAGAACTCTAGAGTTTTTTTTTTTTAATTTAATCACTGAAAACCCTTTTTCGCTTAAATTAGTTATTCGAAAGAAATTGTATAGTGTAAACTATTGAACTTTTCAAAATACAAAGAGAGTACGAGAGTTTTTGATGTAACTAGTTTTTTTTTTTATACTTAGAAAGTGTTTGATTTTTATGATCCATTAATTATGACTTGTCACGAGATTAGAGATTACCTTAGATTACCCGCAATGCGAGCACCTAAGTTAGGCTTATCTTGGAAACCAAACACTTCATAAAGAACGTATTTACTCATCAAACGCCACTGTCATTTTCCGATTCTCGACCCAAGTCGAGATCATAGCAAAATCTCATGGATTATGGAATTAATCTAGATGTTCCGCCCGGGGAGGGGCACTGCCCAATAACGCCTTCAAAGATTATGCTTGAGGTTTAGCTAGGGTTGATATTTCACATACGTTAACGTATACAATAGCCATTCAAAAGTTTCAATAAATCTAATTTGATGTTCACCCTTTTTTGCTTTTTAGTAAATTAATGGCATTATTACATCATAAAGATGCATTAACTCAACTTTGGAAACTTGTTGACATTTATAATTAACCAATAATTGTACTGAGGGTACATAGTTATTCACATCCTGATAGGATTTGGACCCAAAATTTCATTATTTCTGGATCCTTTAATTTACTACCTAAGTTATGCCTCATGAGTTCTATTTTGACATTCACTAGATATATATATATATATATATATATATATATGTATATACATACATCATATCTTATGCAAATATGAAGACCTACAGTAATTGTACTATATACTCCCATGAAATTAAATACTTTAGAGAGCTCTCAATCGTGAAAACATTACGACGTCAAATTATAAAAAAACAGTTGAATGTAATACATTTGAGACTTAGGGAGACTTGTGCAATTATTTTTTAAAACTTCATTCTTCAACTTAGAAGAATGCATTTGAACCGGATAGGATTCTCTATTATAAAATGGTATTTCATCTCCTATTTCGTAATTTATATTCATATTATGTGTATAAAATTACTTCCTTAATTATACACTTAGTCTGCGATCTTTACACTTGACGTATACCCATGCATGTATTGAAATAGAAGATGAAGCAAGATTTAAAATAGATGATCTCGTGTGCATTTGAACAATGGTGCACAAATATGTTATAACAGCCAATTTCCAACTTAACATAGTAATGAAATTAAACATAACAATACACAAGACAAAACCTCCTTCATTAACAAATTATTTGCTCATATATTCGCAGGCACTAAGTCCGATGGAGAAATAATAACTACTAAATGAGATTGATGTGTGGTGCATGGGCATGCCATTTCGGGCCGAAACACAAATATAACAAAGTGTGTGATGATGTCGGATTTTGGATGTGACACGTCCTCAAGTAAAGTGAGCCTAGGTTCGATAGGTAAGCTGGTGAGCTCCTCATTGACTTGCTGAGATAGAACACATGTGAGCTTAATAGGAAGTGTCTCTGGCGACGAGCTTTCAATAACTAAATCAACGAACGTAATGGAGTGGATAGTATTTACCTTCTGTGGGTTTGCATGGGGTACTTATAGATGTGGGTGGTGAGCACATTAGGCTTCCTAAGACTGACGTGGAGGGTTTAGGAGAGCTCAGGCTTGGTGGTTCCCGCCTCTAGAATGTTAAGACCGCTATACGTTAAAAGGAAGTAAGTATTCGCATACGAAGAGGTGGGGATCAGAGAAAAATCCCAAATTTTCTAGGCATGGCTATGCCAAGTTGCTAGACTTGCTCGAGGAACGAATTGAGCAAGTCCTAATCAGAGATGCCTATCAGGCTAGACACCCTATATTCTTCTTCTTCTTTTTTCTTTTTTTTTTTTTTTGGATAAGTTAAATTTAATTTTCATTAATCAACAAAGCAACTACAACAAGAAAAGGCAAAAAACAGTACATCAATGTAGACAGTGCACTAGTCATGGCGTAAAGAAAACGAGACTCTACTTTGAGAATACAAAATAACAAATCACACCAATCAAAAAAGAAGAACACGAGTGGTCATTAGACGTTATACCTAAATAAATCCTACGATCAGAAGTGGTAATCACATATCTCCTAAAAAATTCCCACTCTAGGAGAGAATATCGATTGTGATTAAACCACTTCCTCACAAGGAAATTAGCTCCCGAACTAGCCCCAAAGCTTTGTCTTCATTGCAACCACGGATCGAGTGAAGAGAAACGAACAAGTCTTGTCCACGATGCCACTAACAAAATAAAGCAAGCCCAACTAAACGGCATGGTAATTTTGAGCAGAACCGTTCTGACACGTTGCATCTTCCCAATGGCTTAGGTGAGCTAATTTGAAATATCCCATATCAGTATGTCTTGTGATGAATCTTGTTCATCACAAGTCAATAAGTGTCTTGTCACTAATAGGGAGTTGTTTACTTTTGTTTTAATAAAATTTCGTCAAAAATTTATTATAAATTTTTTATATTTAGAACAAAATTTATTCCTCGCAAATTTTTAATTAAAAAAGAGAATGCTTCTTAATGTGTATGTATACAAAATAAAACCAATTGTTCATTTTTACGCTCATTAACTTATAACAACACGCTTATATATGATACTTAAGTTCCTTTCAATACTGTGATTTTCAACAAATTAACAAAAGTCCTACTTAGTTCAAACTTATTATTTCCATTTTCTAATTTGGAATGTTCCAAAACATGCTCAACTTTGTTATGATGATTATTTTTTCTCAACGACAATTTATCATAAAAAATGATATAACACCACCATATTTGAAAAATCATAGTATGAGGTCATTTCTTAAAGAGATATGGAGATTATATGGAAGATACTGATATCATAATATCGAAGATTCAAAACAATACTTTGTTAATTTAAATTTAAAATTAATGTGAATGTAAGAGATGCTTGGCCTCGGCGTGTGTTTAAGTGGGGGCTTTTTAATTTTTTTTTTTAACCTAAAAACTAAAAAGGTGTATTGCTTACGAATTTAACATAAAAAATTAATTTTTTTTTATTAAAGTAACCTAAAGTTATAACACCAAAGTTGACTATGTCATTGTTGATTTTCATTAAAAAAATTATTTTTTAACCGTTTTTAAATTTTTTGATAAAGAAATTAATTTAATAATTTTTTTTAAAATAAATGTCAATTATGTTGTTATCGACTTTTATTAAAAAATAACTTTTTTCTATTATCTAATTTTTTTAATTAAAATTAAATTTTATAATTTTTTAATGAAAGTCGACTATGGTGTTGTCAACTTTCATTATTTTTTTTTTCTGTGTTTCAATTTTTCTAATAAAAAATTAAATTTAATAATTTTATAATTGAAGTCGACTACGGCATAGTCGACTGTCGTAGTCGACTTTTGTTAAATTTCTTTTTTTTGGTGTTCAATTTTTCTATAGAAAAATGAACACTTTTGTTTTTTTTTTCTCAACCATTATTGAAGTCGACTATGGGGTAGTCGTCTTCTTTAATGGTAACATAAATAATAGTTGTTATATGTGTACTGAAGTCGATTCTCTGGTAGTCTTCATTAATTGTTATTCAACTAGTCGTTAATCTCTAACAAGGGATTTTTTTTTTCAGCCTATAAATTCCCAAATTTCAAGAAAATCTAAACTTACCAAAATTCTACTTCTCTCAGTTGCCCTCAACATCCTTGAAGTTTCATTTCTCAATTTCACATATTTGCTATATTTTGTTAATTTAGAATTAATCTATATATTTTCATTTAATTTGCTCTAAATAAAATGAAATATATCGGTATTAATGTACCTTACGGAGGTTGAATGAATCATTCAAATTATCATATTTCGTATGATCGTCTATCGATTGGAGTAATTTGGATTAGTCGATCGTCGTATGATTGAAAAAAAATTATCAAAAAATTTGAAAATGATTAAAAAATAATTTTTTTTTAATAAAAATCGACATGAAGCCAACTATGGTTAAAAAAATTAAAATTTTATATTAAATTAGTAAGTAATATACCTTTTTAGGTTAAAAAAATAAAAATCCTTTTAATGGTCCGGGATCGTTGAAAATCCACTACATGCCAGGGTACGACAAGAACCCACCAATCAGAAACCGCCACGATAGCATTGCAACAACCTCACGGCAAATACACACATAAACAAATCTAAGTAAAGACGTATGACTTTCTCACATTTTCATACTATTTTTTAACCATTCATAAATCATGTTTGTCATTCTTCTGACCATTTCAATTCAAAACTGGGGCCCACGTCTGACAAGTCCGACTGATGTGAATTATTAGCCTGAAATGACTAATTTGTCCTTGTGTAGATTAGGTCATCGAACCATTAATAATGATTATAACTAATGACAATTCAAAAGTCAAATGTTGGGTGTTGCCTTCGCCAACTTGTTTTCGCTTCATTTTTTTTTTGAAAAAAAAAAAGTTATCTTATTTGTTCTATGTCAATCAATTAAATCCATACTCTCAAATAAATATTAATAATCCAGGATTATCAAATATAAAAAAATTATATAATAAATTATACATTATTATTCAACAAATCAGTACCCATATTAATATAATTTGAACTTATCAGTCCCTATCAAGTTCTTTTTACATTTAGGTATGTATTACTTTTTCTTTTTTTAAATAAAGAATGTTTAAAGACATTTACATAGGTTTTAGGAAAAATTCTTGTACAGGTCCGGTTTGGCAGCACCCAACCAATCATGTAGTAAGTATCAATACATGTGTCAAGTGATTGGCTACTCTTCCTAAACTGTACACCAATCACATGACAAATGTGAAACACTCGTCCATGTAATTTGTCCTACTATGACCGAATCATGATACAGATAAGAATTTCCTCAAGTTTATCTTTTAATTTTATATAGTTATTTAGGTCAGGTAATTTACTTGTACAAAGTTGACCATAAAAAAAAAGTAAAATTGACATAATGTAATTGTCAATAATTCAACAAATTGCACTGACTCACTATAAGACTTGATCCAAAGCAAATGAATAAATGTCATTATTATTATTTTGAAGTTCAGAAAAAAGAAAAATTGTGTGTTGATTAGAAGTCCAACTTTTGCTAACTTTATAGAGAAGGTATATTTTAAAGTTTAAGCAAAGTTGATGGATTTGTTCAAAATGCACCTGCACCTAAACATCTTACTCCATTTTTGGTGCCTTAATCATTTTTAAACTTCAAAATCCTTTAGGTAGCATGATTTTTTTTTTTTTTTTTGCATTTTCTTTTTCAAAAGGAAAAAAAAAATGTCGGACCAGCTTAATTATTCTTCCTTTTTGATCCAACTTTAAGGGGGAAAATCAGGTACAAATTATATTATTATTTATTTTGTCTTACAAACAAAAATCAATATTTTTAAATAAAAAATTCCTTAATTTAAGACGTTCTAGAATAATTTCATCAAAAAATAAAATAAACATGAACTATTATTTTCTTTTTAAAATAACACCTGATGAATAATTTTTTAAAGGTGTGGAAAGTGTAATGCTATTATTCGAATCTTGCTAAATGTGCATGCATAGGTGATAATATATGTATTACCAATATATATATATATATATATATATATATATATTTCACTGATTCCAGACGTTGAAAATCAGATTTTCGTTAATCAAAAGTAAGTTACTTTACTTGGCAAAACAACATACATGCACTCTAATGAGTAATAGTATCAGCCAAAATAGAATTGTTCAACTTGAATCTTAAAAATTGAACTATGGCCACACACATGACACAACACACACACACACACATATATATATATATATACACATTTGCTTTTATATATAATTAATCAACAAGTTTTAGCCAAAATGGTTATGGATTTGGACCGGTAAAATAACATATAGTGTTCAATCCAAATAAATTATTGGATATCAATAATTCACAAACATAAAACTTTCCGAAACTACCCCACTATGCATAAATTTTGGAAAATAAAAAGTGCAAAAATAATTCCCATAATGTTCACCTCAACTTTTAATTTGTCAGAGTCGGACCTCAATACAATACTGGATATCCGATAATTCCTCGATCAGAAATTTTCCTCAAACTACCCTGCTATCTTGAAATTTTGAAAAGTAGAAAGCGCAAAAATAATTATCAAAAACAGACAAGACGTTAACAGGCAATAACCAAAAAAAAATAAAAAATTCGGTCAAACCTTAAAATGATTATTGTATTTTTAAACCCAAACCCAAAACCCAAATTACGTGACTAAAACACAAAGGGGCAGAACAGTCAACCAAAATCCTTCGACGATTGATAGCGACACACTTCATACATAAATAAATAATTAATATAAACCCCCTTCTATCATACTTTGAAATTTCTCCAGTTTTTTCACAAAAAAAATTAAACAAAAAATATATATGTTTTGTTCGGAAAAAAAAGAAAAGTCAAGAGTTCACTACTGCTGACCCCGTGTTTCGTGTGCATGCTTTTTTTTTTTTAGATTAAATTCAATGAATTGAATTTAATTTAATCAAAACCTGATCCCCATCAGGATTTGCTGCTCCCATTTCACGCGGTTTGGTTCCGCCATTTGTGAATTAAATACTCTCTTCTCAACATTTTCTCCATTTCTCAGACAAAATCAGGTACGTTTAATCATTTCAATTTCTGTCAGTTTTTGTTGATTTTTAGTTTTTTTGTTTTGGTGCTAATTTTGTTGAATATTAGTGTTTTTTTTTTTTAATTTCTTGAATTGGAATGGTTTTCGAAGTGATGACTAACTTTTTGTGTTTTTGTGATTGAAGTTTGTGTGAGTAGGTGCAGTAGGATTTGTACATACACAATGGGAGGGGTTTGTTCAGGTGGAACTGTAAAGAAAAGTAGGAAATCAATTGAGGTTGAGCATGAGAAGAAGAGTTCTGGTTTTTCAGGGAAATTGAAATCTGTGGGCAGTTTTGCCAAGAAGAAGAATAATAGTGATGATGTTGATGATTCTTACACGTATCCTGATGAAATTGATGTTTTTGAGAAGAAGCCTCACAATTTGCGTGATTCCGGTGACCTGCACCTCTCGATTTCCCGTGAATTGAAGCCATTGACGCCGGCCAGAAAGCCGGCTAACAAGGTATCTGTCTTTAATGTAAATGGGCACTCTGCATTTTTTGTGCTTTTTTTTTTTTTTAAATTTGCGATATTGGTTTTAGCTTGATGTGGTGAGCAAAACGGGAGTGAGTGATTTCAAATTTCCAGGAGTTGATTGGGAAAAACGATTGAGTGGTTGTAGTGTGGACTTTTGGTGGGATGGATTTTCATGGAGTAAATCGAGGAATTATGATTGTCTTTTTGGGTTGTGAAGATCTCTACAAACAGTTAGCAAATTTGATTTTTGGTAAGCTTAGGTCGGGAGAGAAAGGCGAAAAGGATAGGAAAGAAACAAGAAAGAAAGGAGCGGAAACAGAATAGCCAAAGTTATAATGGCGGTTTTGAAAAAATTTAATTGTAGCGTAGCTATCCAGCTTGTTAATCTGTTTGGTGATCAAATGATAGTCATACGAGAAAGAATAAGCATGATAGGTAACCACAGAGATGTCATCTAAGGATGATCTTGTTGGTTCTATTCTTTGCTTGAGCTTGCAGAGTGGATCATGAATTTGCAGAAGTTGGGGAGAAATAATGAGACTTGCTGGTGTTGCTACATTTGATTGACTGCATTTGTGCTTTGATTGTTAGAACCAATTTGTAGAGGTAGGCGGTGGTGGAGCTGGGACAATGTCTTTAAAAATAAAGAAGGCCGGGGGAGGGGAGCTCCACCACTCTAATTTAGTCTTCTGTACAGTTCTTTTATATATATACACACGCACATATACTAGGTCAAACAGTCAACTAGAGGATAATCAAGGGGCTCCCTCAAAATTGAAGTTATCTGATATTCATTTTTTTTTTTTTTTTGATGTGTATAATCTTGAAGTCAAGGGGTCATGTACACCTTCTGGCTTTGGCATCAATCCCTGTGGGTTTTGGTTTTCAGTTCTGAATAGATTATCCATTATTTGAAAATACATCTATATCAGCTCACATCTATTATTGTTCCATTTTTGATAGTGGCTGGGATGATCGTGATACTTTTTCTTGTTGTTTTCCTTTAATGTGATACGCCATTTTATTCAAGCAGAATATCTGTACAGTGTAATTCTAATCTCTATTTTGGTTCTTTTTCTTCTTTGTAACAAATTGAGGGTAAAACAGTTGCATTGGCAGACAAGATTTTGTACTGACATTAATGGTAGTTGTTTCTTGTGATAGGCTCCTCAAGTAACATCATTTCTTGGAAAGGCAGGCATAGTAGGACTAGAGAAAGCAGTGGAAGTTCTAGATACTCTAGGCAGCAGTATGACAAATTTGAATACTGGTGGATTTACAACTGGTGTGACTTCTAGGGGAAACAGAATATCCATACTTGCATTTGAAGTTGCCAATACCATAGCAAAAGGTGCAAACTTGTTGCAGTCTCTGTCTGAAGAAAATGTCGAGTTTCTAAAAAAAGAGATTTTGAATTCAGAAGGGGTGAGACAGCTGGTCTCTACAGATATGGATGAACTCCTCAGAATTGCAGCAGCCGACAAAAGGTATCAAGTCATTCGTCTATAACCTGTTCTTGCTTACAGTTCTCTGTGTGCGTGGTGTGTTTGTCCATCTTTTGTTGATTATTTTCGCACTTATGCAGGGAAGAATTTGATGTCTTCTCCCGCGAGGTTATCAGATTTGGAAATCTGTGTAAAGACCCACAATGGCACAATCTAGATAGATTTTTTTCTAAGTAAGTGGGACTATGATTTGTAATTGGCATCCTAATTTATGTGTTAAAGAATTATATTCACTGGAACACCTCTTCGCTTTTTAGGTTGGATTCAGATCCTGACGTTCATAAACAACCAAGAGAAGAGGCTGAAATGACTATGCAAGAACTGACCTCTCTGGCTCAGCATACCTCTGTAAGTCTTCATTGTTTCTGATTACTGTTCCTTAGTTTTATTAGAGGTTGCCAACATTGCATTATTTCTCCTTTTTGTTGGTAAACATTTCCACTGCTTATTCTTGTCTCTCAAACAGAGCTGTTGTGATGAATCTGTTATGGTTTCTAATAAGTTAAATCAAATTAAAACAGCCTTGTAAAAATTAATTCAAGATAAAAGTAACATCTTTTGATCGTTAACATGTTAAAAAGTTGAGGCCACAAGTTTATCTGTTAATGATGAAAATCCAAATGCTTCTGCACCTGCAGGAATTGTATCATGAGTTGCATGCTTTTGATAGATTTGAGCAAGATTATCAGCGGAAGCTAGAAGAAGTAGATTCTTTGCACCTCCCTCGAAAAGGTTTGTGATGTTGCTGTCATCTGAAAAACAATCTTAGTTTCTTTTGACATACTTTGTTTGGGTGGGGGGAATCTCAAAAGAGAGGATTAGCCTGATGATGAAGGCATGCCTCTATTATTTTTTTCTATCATTGAAAGTTTTTTTGTCATTCAAAGGTTATAAATGTTCTTCATATCTATGGTATATAAGCTACTGCAATTTGTTGTGTCTCCTCACTGTTTGAAGACTTCTTTTATATTGAATCTACTATCACTGGAAGACTGATCAAAAACTGTTATTTAAATGTTGTAGAAATATGTTCTAAATTTCACGCTTCATACAGTTCTGTTATTGTTGGACCATGTAAGCTCAAATTGGTTTTTCTGGTTCTGTGGACCTCCCTCTTACGTGTTTGCAATTCTATTTGGGTCTCTTCCGTATTTCTGGGGAGAGTGTATTGCTTTGGTCTTCATTGTCCATAAACACTTCAAACTCATTAGCAAGTCCAATCCTATGAACATATAATATTAAACTGAGTCACTTCTTTAATTTTGATGCTCGTCTTTGTAAAACCCAATTTTTGTTTAAGCGTTACTGTTATTTTTGTGTTTGCCTCTGACTTGTTCTACCAAATGGTCGAATCTCGTATTTTTGGTGACATATATTTTTTGTCATTACAGGAGAGAGTCTCGCAATGTTACAAAGTGAGCTTAAACATCAACGTAAACTTGTAAGGAGCTTGAAGAAGAAATCTCTTTGGGCTAAAAGTTTGGAGCAGGTAATTTCTTAAATTCACTTGCTATGGTAGTCATCAGTGACGTGAATATGACTGTCAGAGAATATTTCTTTTGAGGATTCCTTGCATCGCCTTCATGCCATATTTCTTTGCATTCTTTTTATGATTGTATAGGTAATTAAGAAAATAGCTAAGGTTAAGATGATCGATTAGATATAGTGGTATTAAACAGACTAATTTAACCTTTCCATCTATGTTTTATTATTTTGAAGGTTGTGGAGAAGCTTGTTGACATTGTTACATTCATTCATCAAGAAATTTCGGAAGTATTTGGAGACAATGGTATGAGTACATGCTTTATGTATTTGTTTTCTTTTTCTCGTGTACCCTGTCCTCTTATTTCAAGAAAGTCCGGTGATGCCTGTTTTTACAAACGGAAAATATCAGTTGACTGAAAACTTTCCGCTTTGTAGTGCAACCAATTGGAAGATCATTTCTTATTCTTAGAGTTTCCTGTATTTTAACATCATTTGTTGATTCTTTGGGAACTTTAGATATGCCTCTCTCTTACTTTATATTTCTTAATATGGCCAGCTGGAAAGGTGTCTACCAACAAACCAGAAAGACTGGGTGCTGCTGGTCTTGCTTTACATTATGCTAACATAATTACTCAAATTGATAGCATTGTGAGTTACTACAAACTGAGTTCTTTCAGTTAATACATTTGGTTTACTTTTACTAGTTGAAATCCATCTTAACTGAATTCAATTTATTTAAAGGCATCACGCCCTACTTCTCTTCCTCCAAATATGAGAGATACATTGTACAATGGTTTGCCACCAACTGTCAAGGCTGCTCTTCGCTCCCGACTACAGATTGATGCCAAAGAAGAGGTATGGTCCCCCCCCCCCCCACCCCCGGTTCTTTTCAGCTTAACCAATCTGTTTTTGACGGCTTTCTTTTAGATTTTTCACATTGTCTATTCTAATTAATAACTTCATCAGTTCTCCATTTATATCATTTCTGTTTGGTATGGTTCTGCGGATTTAGCTGCTTCATGGTTCCTTTTGCAGCTTTCTGTTCCTCAAATTAAAGTTGAGATGGAAAAATCTCTCCAGTGGCTTGTTCCTGTAGCAGCAGATACTACCAAGTATGATAGTTTTTTTAGTGTTCAACAAACGCAGATAAACCATATGATATTTGTCATATCTTCAATCTTTTTTTTACCTTGTCGAGTTTGTCTTAACTTTATGAGTCTCACTATCCTGATTAAGCTAACACAATCCCTTTTCAAATGACACCAGGGCACATCAAGGGTTCGGATGGGTTGGAGAATGGGCCAACACAGTGTCAGTCAATTCCCCTCCACCCCTTCTTTTTCTCTTAAATCTCCATCTACTATGAGAAACTTAATCCCACTTTGCTCTTCCTGACAGGAATGAGTTTGGCAAGAAAACAAGCACCCAAAACAACCTGATTCGCTTGCAGACCCTCTACCACGCCGACAAGAATAAGGTGGATTCTTGCATCCTTGAACTAGTAACTTGGCTTCATCGTCTCATCAGTCTTGTAAGATACAGAGATAATGGACTCAAGCCCCAAACACTACGTTCTCCAACTTGCAAAGGATCATCAAACATAAATCCCAAGACATTAAACAACAATGTCAAAAACAGTAAGACCCAGCTCTCATCCGAGGACAGAAATCTGTTGGAAGAGGTCATGAAAAGGAGGAAGTTGCTCCCCGGACTGAGCAAAAGCCAAGAATTTGTGTTGGTTAAGAATAAGAAGAATAGGATTTGGGCAATAAGTAAGAGCACCGGGAGCTCCCCGAGAAGAGGGACGAAGCATCAGAAGGCTGATGTTTTGGATATATTAGATGGTTTAGATTCATCCTTTTCAGTTCCAAGGCGAGATCTCATTTGAAGAAGTATTCATTCTTTTATTTGATTCTGCTCAAGTATATTTGAATGTTGGGCGTATTGTATATAGCCTTATCCCGGGTAATATATCCTATTCTAGAGCTTTATAGTTTATAAATCGAAAATTTTGTACTTCAAATTAACCCAGAAGGCTTTTGCTGCTCATGGTAAGTAAATTCTCCGATTCGATAATATATTAATAATTTATGCAAGTAATTATAATATTAAAGTGAAATTGCTGGCATGTTGAGATTGCGAATATAGGATGAAAGATTATAAAGTTTGTGCTGGCATGCTTATAAGCCCCCTAAGACTAGACAGTCAAATGGAAGATGAAGGGAAATTCAGTGTCCATTTGTGTGTGTCTGCGTGTGTGATATGCATTTTTCATTCTTACAGATTTCAATATTTTAAGTTGAAAATGAGTCTATTTGATTTTTGTTTGGAGCTGTTGAGGTTGTATGTTAGAAATATTAAATTTACAAACGTGGACAAGAAAATCAACTTGATTGTGATACTTTTAGCATGAAAAAGATACATGCAACTCTATAGAATATATATATATATATATATATATATATATATATTAATAATTTCGCATTTATTTAAAGGGCTGCGACACTCTTCATGTCAAATTCAATCCACCCATCTCTAATTTAGTTAATTCTGTAGAATTGATGAACGTATGCTATGGTAGTTTCAGAAAGAATTTAAAAAATAAGTGAAATTTTGAATAAAAACAAACAAATAGGATATGAGTTTTATCATTTTTGAAAATAAATAGAACAACATCCCCTTTAAAAGGGAAATATGATGCTACCCAAATGCGTATGTGCCCAATTGCACTTGAAATCCTTAGGATGAAAATATAATGAAATAAAATGTTGATATCAGCACATGATTCGACCATATTCAATTTATTTAGATGGATAAACACTAGGCACCAGATATCCATCCGATGAAGTTGCTAAACATCCATCTGATTAATTCGGAGGCTTCCTATTCTTAATGTTAATCTCATTGATAGAGATGGTATTTCATTAATGAGATTATGAGAACACAAATCTCCTTTTGAATTTTATACATGAATGGGAGAAACAATTTCTAAACCTAGTTGACCTAGGTACACAAAAATATTTCCATGTTATCAGGTTTTGAAGATGCATTTTATCGGTCACATTTTTCTAATTCTTTGTTGAGTTTTAAATCCTAAATTATCTTAAAATATAATATTTCAATGCTTTTCTGGTTTCAAAAATGCATTTTAATTATATTTCCATGTTTTACACATTAGTAGGCAAATAAGGGGAAAAAAACACTTTGGTCCCGAACTATGCTTGTTTTTACACTTTTTTATATATATTTTTTTAATTACACAATAGACATGACTTTGTTTGATACTAAAATTGATATTGAATGAAGGAGTTTGCATATTCCATATTACCCATTTTCTGACGAAATTTTGAACCGAAAATAAGTCCATAATAAAATGTAACAAAAAAAGGTCTATGTAGGAAATTGTTCAAACTGTAAAATACATAAATCAAATAATTCATATAACAAAATAAAAAGAAATGTGCAAAATCAAGTATAATTCAAGCACCAAAAGTTTCCTGTGGACTGACTTCAAGTAGTTTTGGTTTGGTTACGGCCTACGGGGAAGAGCCGGGGTGGGTGGGGGTGAGGGGGCTGTCCTTTCAGGTAATAGGGATCAGATGGGTGAAGATGAGAGCGCCCAAACTGTCGTAACCAGGCTTGGGGCGGACACTCCTCTCGCATGTTTATTTGCGAGCATTTACCACTCCTCATATCCCCTTAAAACTTGCCTGAAGGATCATAATTCAACTAATTTCTAAACAACCCCATTTATTAAACTCACTTCACGCCGTAACTTGTTGCTGACCGATATGGGATATTAAGAGATGCTTATGAGTTGGTTTCCTTAAAAACTTGGAGAATTAATGGACATCACTTTGTATCATTCATATGGTTACAACATATCTTTCGTTAAAGTCAATATGTAAATCCATTTAATCATTTAACCATAGAGCATGAGAATTTATGCAAGGATGAAATTTGCTACAAATTTCGAAAATTTCTAGTAACTGCAAAAGTTTTGAATATAGAAATCAATAATATACCTTCAAATTGGCTTATTCACGTTCAACAACATAAAAATCTTTTGTTCTTTTCTTTTCTCGTTTTGGTGAACACAAAATTCTGAAAAAAAAAATTATAAATATCCAAATCGAATGTTCAAGCTCAATGATGTTTCATGAATAATTATGTAAAATTAAAATTCTTAACCATACTCAAACTAACCCCGATCAAATTATACCAAGAGTTATTTTTATGAAAGAAGAGAAGTGATAGTACTTCAATCAAAACTAATTGATGGTAACAAAGGTGCATAATTGTTTGGGCCCACAAATGAATTTTGGTATAAAATCAGAATAGGCTGAATTCTTGTCCTTTCGGAGATAAATTAATAAAGTCTATGTTACTTCAACGCTTGTGGCACCACCCATGTTGGAGGCCCGGACCAGAACACATTGGAGGCCCATGGCCCAATTAGCTAAAAATAGAAAATAATAAAATAAATAAAATAGTAAAGTCAAAATGACACCCTTACTTTTAGGGTTGTTAGGATAGAAAATAACAAATTGCCTAAAAATAGGCATTGTTTTACCTTAAAATGCCTAAAATAAAAGTCATATGATGCTGAAAATTTGAAATTTAAATAAAGTGGCACAACTGTCATGTTCAAGACGTAAGGGTTATCATTCAGTTCGAATGACCAAGCTTCAATAAGCTATCCAGCTCCAAAAATAAAGGAATTCAACTGCAGCTTGAAGCCTATAAAAGAGAGTTGGATTTACCATATGAAGACACACAACATCAATCAACAACAACAACAACTATTTCAATCAAGAAGTCAACATTTCTTTGATCTTTTAATCTAAATGAATAAAGATTAGCTTTAGTTCATTAGGTAGAAAATCGTTACACGAATGTTTGTAGCTATACCCCATTTGGTTCGAAATGAAGATATCAATGCACTCATTCTGTAACGATTTCACTCACTCGAATTGGGCCCTATTCAAGGTGAGATATCAATGCGATAGAGTGGTATCCCGCATTCATATCGAGCGCATGCATGAAAGGAAGTGTAGACAGAGTCAATCAATGCTCGTCAGAGTGAGCAGTCTTTGAGTATATTCATACATAGATATGGCCGGAGTCATCAATATGGCTGACTTGTAGCTAGAGCTTTTAGGAGCTGCTTAATGCATTTTAGTCATAATGTCCTGAGTCATCAATGCATGTGTCTGTACTCGAGTTTTGTAAAGTCCAAATGGCGAGTAGCCATCATCTTTGAATATATTTCTCTTCAATTCAACTTTTTTGACCCTTTTCGACTCTTAGAGTACTGAATTGTTAAGTTCTATATTAAATTATAGGCAAATAGAACATCAGGAGTAGCGTTGCCTATTTCAACTCAATCGTTTTTCAAATAGAAGTCTTAGGTGCAAAACATTCTTCACTTCAAAACATCAAGATTTTCATTTGTGTGTTCTTGCACAGCGGCACACTCATACTTAAACACAAAAACTTACTTCCACTTCCACTTCACTGGTTTCTTACCTAACTCGGCGACTTTGAACCCTGAGTAACCACGTTGGCATAGCTATCAAAAATTTATGCAAGCATATCTTTTTGGCACGTCCAGTGGGGCAGTATTTAAGTTTTAAGCAGAACAGTCAGAATGCCAATTCCCTAATCAATCCACGATCGTGCCAAAATTTGTGCAAACAATAATATATAAGATGAATTTGCGTGAAATTTTTACTTTTATTTTATTTTGGGGGAAAGATGTGGTGAGTATGTCTTGATGAAAACACATTTTTTTTTACCATTTAATCAAAAGACATCTATTCAGCAAAAAAAATAATACTATCCAACTGATTTTTTAGTCATTGAATTTGAATATGATGATATTAAAATAAAATATCAAAAAAAATAAAATTATGATATTATATATTCAATTCAAAGGTTAAAAATTCCACTCAGATAATATTAAAGTAGATAGCATCTATTGAGCCTTTTTGGCCCAACACCTTGCTTAATTCTCTCTCTTAATGAACCATGAAATGCCATACTACATGGTCCAAAATTTGGCAAGAAATGAGAAAAAAGAATATATATATATATACACATATATATATAGGGCGAATTACACTGACCACCCCTGAAGTTTGGCTAATTTACGAAAAATCCCCTACTTTTTCAAAAATTACCAAAAACCCCATAAGGTTTCAAAAATATTACAAACTTATTCAAATTTTCGAAAATACCCTTCCCTTTTTTTGGGCGATTTACACTGACCACCTTGAGATTTGATTAATTTACGAGAAACCCCCTATGGTTTCAAAAATTACCAAAATTCCCCCGAAGTTATACCAATATTACAACTAGCACCTATTTAGATTGACTTATTAACAATATTAAATCTTTTTTTTTTCCCTCTATAATATTGTTATCATAAAATTTTCATGTAATAGATTTGAAAAAAAAAGTGATTATTTATTCAAATAAATATTCTGAATTTAATGCATTAAAGGTATCTACCAACACATCAAGTATGTTATATTATCGCTAATACGGAGTAAATTTTAAGAGAAATGAGTTAGAGTCCTCAAGCTAAATAAAATTTTCAAGTGCATTATTTAATTTTAATTTTTTATTTCAATCAATGTTTATATTTCTCATTTCACATAATCATAATTTTTTTTCCAAATCTATTAAATTAAAATTTTATGATAACAATATTACAGAGGGAAAAAAAAAAAGAATTAATATTGTTGATAAGTCAACCTAAATAGGTGCTAGTTGTAATATTAGTATAATCTCAAGGGGTTTTGGTAATTTTTGAAACCACAGGGGGTTTCTCATAAATTAGCCTAATCTCAGTGTGGTCAATGTAAATCACCCAAAAAAGGGTAAGGGGTATTTTCGAAAATTCGAATAAGTTTGTAATATTTTTGAAACCTTAGGGGGTTTTTGGTAATTTTTGAAAAAATAGAGAATTTTTCATAAATCAGCTAAACCTCAGGGGTGGTCAGTGTAATTTTTCCATATATATATAATATGGAAGGGATCGCAATCGGCACAGAAACCTTTTTTTGCTTTTGTTTTTGTTTTTCATTTTTTTTATTTATTTTTTGGCCCATTTTAAATGTCTCTTTCTGGTTACAATGAGGGGTGGTTACGTTACGCAAAGTGGAAGGCTGTTTTCAGTTCAAAATTCAACGAATTGGCAAATAGTACAAAGTCGACATTCATTTTCTTCATCTTGAAAGTTGATTGGCCAAAAACCAACAAAGCTGGAATTCCATAACACCTGTTGAAATTATCCACATATCCAGCCATATACTATTATTTATTGGAAGTTTGGAACCCATATTTTGACTACAATCATGTGGTTATAATTCCTTTGGAATTTAGAATCCTTTTACAAATTGATAAAATATTTTCACTACCTGTCCAACATTATTGTGGAGTTTTGATTTTATAAATCATTAAAATATCTCGTAGTTATCTCATTAACTTAATGATTTACAAATCACCAAAAATTTTCAATTTATACACTCTTGTTGGTATTATTGCTTCCTTATTTATCCAGGGGCGACTCAAGGGAAAGACAATCCAAATGAAGGCTTTAGGCCCTAAAATTTTGGAAGCCCCATACATACATATATATATATATATATATATATCAATTTTGGAAGCCCCATACATACATATATATATATATATATATATATATGATGCGGTCGTGATTCGTCCCACATCGAGTGGAGACGAGGCGCTTAAGCTCCTTAAAGGGCCAAGTCCTCTCCCTATGTTAGACGCGTTTTGAAAACCCCCCGGCCTGATCGGATGGTCTCAATGGCTGCAAGAGGGACAGTATCTGGCATGGAGGCCACCGTGTGATTGGACGCGGGTGCATCAATATATATATATATATATATATATATATATATTAGGGAGCAATTTTTGAAAAAAGATAGCTTCATGAGAATTTGCATGCACGTCCAACTGATATTTTAGGGGAGTTTAATTAATTTTTATTTATTCAAAATTTGTTCTCATCACATTTTCGTATGCATATTTCACTTCTCTATCATTCTCTTTCTTTTGTTCTCTTTGTTTAATTTTTAAGCTATTTTTTCTTGCTTAATTAACATTCAATCTTCGTGTCTTTTTTTTTAACCTCGAAACACAAGTCACAAAGCAACTAGAGACACCACAGTACAATGAGGAAGAGATTGAACTCGCCTGAATCAAGGCCGGAATGTGCCCTGCGGATCCAGTGCTCAGCATCCTTATTCCAGCTTGTGATCACCTTCCACGGAAGGTCAGACAACGCCCATACTCGGCGGGCAAAAGAACAATGCTACAAGGGATGCTTAGAGTCCTCCACCTGCTCCGAACAGAAGGGGCAACCATCGTGTAGAGCCAGTTTATGCCTTACCAAATTATGCGTCGTAAGGATGGCTTTATGACATATCTTCCAGCCTAGAAGTTTCATTGTTTCTGGCACTCGCGCCTTCCACAGGAAAGTCCATGAGCGATTAGCACTATAAGGACCAAGATAGAATCTTATTCTAAGAGAGGATGTAAGGTGGTAGGCGGATTTAACTCAGAAAATGCCATTGGTATTGAAATGCCACACAATCAAGTCGTTGCGAGGGGAAGACCCCAACAGGATGCCAAGTATTAAATCTGCATCGTCCTTAAGAAACATCGAACATACCAAACCCACATCCCATGCTCCCGCATTGGGGAGAATGAGATCCGCAACCATTCCAGTAGGCAGCAAAGTCGATTGAGGAGAGATAGTTCTAAATGACTGAGCCCGAGGAACCCAATTATCTTCCCAAATACTGATGTTTCGGCCAGTTCCCACCATCCACCAGCAACCCGCCCTCAAGAAAGGAAGAGAGCCGAAGATGCATGTCTAAGTAAATGATGGAGTACCGCCAAGACGAGCCTCCAACTGAGATGAAGGGCTGAAATATTTTGCCCTCAATACACGACTAAAAAGTGACTCTGGGGCTGTAATAATTCTCCATCGTTGTTTGGCAAGAAGGGCGTCATTGAAATGCTGGAGAAAACAGAATCCCATGCCCCCTTCCCCTTTGCGAATGCATAATTTTGCCCAAGCCACCCAGTGAATCTTTCTCATCCCCTTATTGTGCCATCAAAAGTCCCCCAAAAGTCCTTCAAGCTCCCTCAAAAAATTATCTGAGAGTTGAAAGCACGACATGGCGTATGTTGGGATAGATTGAAGAACTGATTTAATGAGGACCGTCTTCTCTACTTGTGATAGGGAGCGTTCATTCCAGCCCTGAATTCACTTCCAAATCCTGTCTCTTATAGACGTGAACGCTTCTTTCTTGTTGCGCCTGACGATGGCAGGAAGACCAAGGTAACTATCAAAACAAATTTCGATTCCCATATGCGCCTCACTAGCGATAGCTTCCCTTAACTTATTAGGCATATTGCCACTGAAAATGATTGACAACTTTGACTTGTTGATCAACTGGCCCGAAGCCCTCCCGTAAAGCTCTAGAACTATGCGCACCTGTCTTATTACCTCTATCGTAGCTTAGCAAAAGATTAGGGTATCAAGATCAGCAAAGAGAATGTGTGAAATGCTTGGGGCATCCCGACACACGGCAACTCCACGGAGATCCCGCGAAGCCTCTTTATCTTGAAGGAGACAACTAAAAACTTCTGCACACAAAAGAAACAAATAAGGTGACAGAGGATCTCCTTGATGGAGACCCAGACTCGGACGAAGGGAACCAAACTCGCAACCACTCAAGACAAAGGAGTAGGAAACAATAGACACACAAAGTAAGATAAGATCAGCAAAAGAATTAGCAAAAGCAAGTTTAAAAAGGGTGTTTTCGAGGAAATACCACTCCACATGGTCATATGCTTTGCTCATATCAAGCTTAATCTCCATGAAGCCCTTATTGCCTCTTTTCCTAAGTTTCATAAAGTGATTTGTTTCAAACACAATAAGAATATTATCCGTTATCAAACGACCAGGGATAAAAGCCGACTGAGAGGGAGAAATGATCCGATCAAGAAACAACTTTAACCTATTTGCAATAGCATTAGATGCGATTTTATACACCACATTACATAACGCTATGGGTCTAAACTAGGACACCAACTTCGGCGATTTACATTTAGGAATGAGAACAATATGTGTGTGATTGAAACCAGGATAACGAGTGTAGCAATTAAAGAATTCGAACACATAAGCACTAATGTCCGAACCCAAGATAGACCAATACAATTGAAAGAAAATAGGGGACATGCCATCGGGGCCGGGGGATTTGTACGGATACATTTGGAAGAGAGCAAAGGTTTCCTCCTCGTGCGTAAATGGGGCTTGGAGTGACTCGTTCATCTCTGCCATGACGCGGGATTGCACTTTCTCAAGAGCATTATCAATATCAAAGTCTGAGGGTAAGCTTGATTCAAAGATTGAGACAATTTACTTAGAGATAAGCTCCTGGATACCCTTGGCATCTTCAACCAAATACCACCCTCATTTTTAAGTCTCGATATATCATTGTTCTTGTACCGGGCCAAAGCTACTTTATGAAAAATGGTTGTGTTGCGATCACCGTCTTGAAGCCATCGGATCTTACTGCGTTGTTTCCCAGCGAGTTCCTTGCGGAGATGAAATTCCTCAAGCTCAGACCGAAGTTGGTGTTCTCTAGATTTTGCCTCTCAGGAGATCGGACCTGTTTTAAACTGTTCAATAGCTTTTTCCAATTCCTGAATTTTTTTGTATGGTCTAATGAAGCTTGATCAGCTCCACACCTCAAAAACCACTTTGCATGATTGTAGATTCCTACACACTAAGTCCGATGCAATGCTACCTGAGTAGGGAAGCCAGCACTGTTGAACCACGTCACGAAAATCTTCAGCCCTTGTCCAACTAGCTTCGAATCTAAATGGTTTCGCTCCACTCTTAGGGCATTGTTGTGTTCTATCCAAACAGATTACCAAAATTTTGAGGTCCGAATAACAGGTATCTAGATGCACGACAACTGCATGCGAAAACGATGCCTACCAACTGGGTGAGGTACAAGCCCTATCTATGCGCTCCCAAATCATGTGTGATGATTCATAGTTGTTGCACCAGGTAAAATTATCACCACTGTATCCTAGATCCTGAAGATCACAATCTGTTAACACACTACGAAAGTCGAAGATAAGAGCATCAGAGCGTCATTGGCCCCCTTTCTTTTCCTCATGACTGAGAATCCCATTGAAGTTGTCAACGCAAATCCAAGGCAGAGCAGATAGTTGGTCGAGCCTTCTAAGAAGCAATCACGATTCCTTCCTCATACTAGAATCGGGGTTCCAATAAAAACTTGTGAAATGCCAAACGAAACCACTCCGCCCATAGCCAACAATAACATCGATATGTGATTGTGAGAAGGATTAGAGTGTAACCATTGTATCTTTAGACCATAGGAGAGCCAGGCCATCCCTTCTATGGATTGAGTCCCCACACACACCATACATATTGAGTCTCTCCTTGATTTTTTCGAATTTATTTCCTCAAATCTTGGTCTCGGAGAGGAAGACCAAGATTGGGTAGAGATCTCAGATGATACGTCCAAGAAAATGAACTGTTGGGACTGCTCCAAGACCCCAACAGTTCCATACGATCGAACTCATGAGGATCAGTGGTGCTGCATCGCAGGGGCCGCCGCTGAAAGAGTAAAATCCATATCCGAGATTTCTGAACAATGAGTTTTCTTTACCTTAATGGGAACCAAGTTATCCAGTACAGTATCCAGATGATCATGGAGCTTGCGTTTGGTAAGGTGTTTAGGGGTGGACAGGGCTAACAGGCTACTTAGTTTTTTTTTCTTTTTTCTAGTTCGGGCTGGAGATAACGTAATAGGTTGAGAGCTGCCCATGGTAAAGTGTAACGGGGCTGAACAATAGGAATTGTAAGGAGTGTACGAAGCAGGTATTGTGGGTGGAGGGGGGATGCGTGACTGGGATGGGGGGAGATTCGGGTTTAGGTTTGGGATAGTTGGGGTGGAAGAGGGTTTCTGGGTCTGCATGGCGGGTGGATTAGATTTTGTATGGGCAAGGGAGTGGGTTGGGTCCACATACACGGGCTTGGGAATAGAGGGCAGGGTGGACTCATTTTGGGGGCTAGAAGGGCTGATGATGATAGGCCCGGGTGGGGTTGGTTTTTGGGTTGAACTATGGTCGAGGGCAAGGCCAATGTTTTCTAGAATTAGGACATGTTTGCTTGGGCTTTGACTCAGAATCTCCACCAAAGAGGACATATTGATGTAAAGATTGGACTGATCAATTAATTTTTGCAAGTTTCTTTCGACCTGTTGAGTTTCTTCAGTATTGAGATTTTGGCCAAGAATAGAGAGATCACGAGGGGATCCTGTCTTTCTAAACATGGGAAGAGATCTCATCCTCGGATGGGGTGGAGATTCTCCAGAATTAGCCTCGCCTCCTGTTGGTTGCCGTTCCTGAGCACCCGTTACGGAAAAATTGGGGCAAAAAATCGGGGTTGACTCACCGTCCAAAAACTGACTAGCTGTTGTCCCCTCTACCTGATGCTGATCGCCGAGGATCGCTTGAGCTCTGAGCCAAGGGCCGTATGGGAGTTCATCCCCTGGATCCACAAACCCCTTCTTGAACATGACACGGACAAAGATCTTTGAGATGACCGATTTTGCTACACAAATAACAGAAATTTGGGAGTTGTTCATAAGTAAGTTTAACAATGAGATCATCCCCCAAAGCACTACAGATCTGCAAGACTCGTCTAAGGGCTTGAGTGACGTTCAAAGACACTCTAATTTTCATCGCAGGAGAGGAGTAGGCTGCCCAAGAGTCTATCATCAGCTCACGAAATACACCAATTTTGTTTCCAATAAACTGAGCTATCTCTTTGGTGCGCCTGTTCCACGGGAGATAGGTAACGCAAAGGGTAAAGTCGCACTAGTTCAAGTCTATGGCCAACGGGTCTTTAGTTCCTTCGAATAAGTTCAATACCATAAGATTCTTGTCAAAAGACCATGGACCACCCTCCAAGATGCGCTTCCGATCGTATGGGTAGTTAAAGTCCAGAATAAAACGACTGTCTGCAAGGTTTTTCATGGAAAAGCCCTCTAGCGTCCGAAAGGAATCTGTAAAGTCCGGCTGATGGAATCGATGTGATAGGATTTGCATGAAAGAATGTGACCGATCAAGCAAAACCCCCTCCGAGCTGTCCACTATCCCATGTACCTACCAGTATTTCATCTCCATCATCCTTTGCCTCCGTGAGTGACAACACTCTATTCATCCTAGCAATTTTCTCCTCCATAAGAGTAAGTGCAATCCCAGGACACACACGGAGACGCGCCGAGGTCACCCTGACACAAAGAAAGCGAAAGATAAAGAAACACAAAGAAAAACAGATAAACTAAAAGGAGTACCACAGGAAACACAAAAAACCTAGAAGAGAAGATGAATAAGGGCAACTAAAATTCGTAGGATAGAGCTAAGAAGGATAAAACTGGGGAAGAGATAGGGATGGGGAAGTCTCTTGATAGAGCAAGCCGATGACCGGAGAGTTGTATCTGCAGGAGCTAGGCGAGGGAGTGAGTTCTCATTCGAGAGTGAGAGAGAGTTTCTATTTTTTACTGCACTCTATTTGAATAAAGAGAAATCACTGATTTTCTTTGTTGTGGCTTTACGACCTGTTTACAATGGTAAGTTGGGTATTTCAGTACTTAATTTGAACTACTAAATTTGACATTTAATGATTTTCACATAAAAAATTGTGTGAGAAACATCTGATATGAATATTATATAATATTTGAAAAGGATCTAATATGAAAATTGTTCATTCAAGATAATAAATAAAGAGATTAACCCATTAAAATTATATATTATTTTATTATTTAAAAAATATATTTTCATCTATTAATATTATGGTTAGAATGTTTTACTTTATATATAATCTACTACAAATTAGATTTAGAAAAATATATTTAGTATCAATTATACTATTATTTGAATTTTTTGTACATTAGCACGGGATTTATGCTAGAAATATTAATGTGCACAATACAATGTTACATCAAGTCAAAAGAGACGATTCGCCGTGAAGGTGGCACAAGTGATGAGGAAACAATAAATGTCAATAGGGAAAGAAATCTAGAATTAAGTCCCATGTGACCGGCCGTCGCCCACCTCTCAACCAAACATTGGGACAAAAAACACTGAGAAATTAAAGTCTATAAATTTACGAATTTATAGATGAAATTTAAGGCTTAATCAAAGTGGAAATATTACAAAGAAACGATGAGAAAGTAAAGTTAGAATAGATATATATATATATATATATATATATATATATATATTAATGACAAATATAAGATTAAAAATATTGCCCCAAAAAATAATTAATTTTCGATAGCTTCTTGCATATGAAATATCTATAAATATTGTATGAGACCAGGGACAGAGTCAGGAATTTGATTGAGATGAGCAAAATTTTTATGAGTTTATTAGTTATTAAAATATATAAATATGAGGATTATATATAATATTAATATATATAAACTAACAAAAATTATCATATTTATATGTATATGACTGATTAGAAGTGCTACATCCAAAAAAAATGCTACAATCAAAAAACAATATATAAAAAATGATATTAAGAAAATAACAAGTTATTCTCTATTTTAAAAGAAACAAATATAGTGAATAATGAATTACTTTTAAAAAATACTTAATAAATTTTTTTTTAACAATAATCAATAAAATTGACATAAACCCACATAATGATATATAATCAAAACTCAAAAAGTATTAAAATACATTTCTCTCTCTCTCTCTCTCTCTCTCTCTCTCTCTCTCTCTCTCTCTTTCTTCTTACAATCAAAAAATGTATTCAAAGCTCAAAAAATATCTTTTCTTTTTTCTTCACCATCACATTCCCTAAATAACTCACAATTAAATATGAAGTGTCAAATTAGTAAGATTCATTCAAGTTCAATAGCCCAATAGATAAAAATCAAGGCTCATTAAGTTTAATATTAAACAACTATCAAGATTCATATCAACAATCATAAGATTCAAATCTCTACACAAAAATTAATTACAAAAAAAAATAATAAATAAATGTTAGTACAATATACCTTCTTGTATGTTACTTTCGAAAAAAAAAAGTTGAATACTATAGGGTTTGTGATAGAAGAAAATTTCTAATAGGATTTTTGGTGTTTTAATTAGGATAGAAGAAAGAAGTAAAATCTAATAAAATTTTTAATAATTTAATTTGAAGAGAATAAGGAGATATAGAGGGGGGGAGAGAGAATTTCATTATTATGATAAATGAGATTATGTAAAAATAAATCACCAAAAATAAAATAAAGTAGAGAAAATTAAAAATTTTTATTATATAACTTATATAAAAGTCAAAATTTTATTTTAGGGAGCGAAATTTTAAAATTCTAAAAATATATATGCTAAAAAATAAATTTAAAAAAAAAATCGAGGGAGGTGACCGCAACCGCTAGTCCCCCTGGCTCCGTCACTGTATGAGACAAAATCTGTCACAATATTGTAGCCCAACATGAAATGTCAACTGAATTCTAATTGGACATAAAAAATAAAAAAAAAAAAAAAAAAAAAAGAAATATTAGAGCGTGCTGCAAACAAGAAAAGGCAAAGATGCAGCTTAAATATATATTAAAAAAAAATTACGGTGTTCAATAACAAATTGTTGATTGAAATAATAAAATTAAGAGTTAAACTACTAAAAAATCAAATTGCGTGATAATAAAGTTGCACATGGACAAGTAAAGAAAAAACAAAAAGTGTGAATTACATGAAGTATATAAATTCTTTTAGACAATTTTTTGAGTGATGGAGACAATGCCACGAGTGACTCAGACATTTATCCAAATATAGTCTATATACATCTTTCACAATCCATATAAAAAATAAGTTTGATTCATGATTTATATATATATATATATATATTGTTAATGAACTTATATGTGTAATACGTATCATGCATGCATGATACATTATAAGAAAACACTTCCTTACTAACAAAAATTTTGAGTGAGGGGATTCTTTTGCGAATTTAAATTATGTATAATGAATTAGTAGTAAGATTTCGTATAAATAGAATTAAAAAAAAAAGAAATTAGTAACAATATATTTAATAATGAATTTGTAATCGATGAAATCCATGACAGACACCAAATATATAACGAATTGATTTGTCAGTGAAAGAGAAATATTTTTGCAGTGAGAACTGATCGTTATCAAAATTTAATTTCAAAACATAAGGTATATGTTAATTATAAACAGGGGGAATAGTCGGAAAAGTTTTAGAGTGTTTTGGAAAGTATAATGTTCAAGAATCGATTAATGTATAAAGATTTCAAAATTTAAAACTGTAAAAGAAATTAGTATTTAATTGAGAATTAACGATTGACTAACCTTTCACTAGGCTGGACTGGACCAATTGGCAAATTAACTAAACGGATAAGAAAAGAATTTTTTTTTTTTTTGAGAAATTAATTTAGAAGCTAATGACTTATATAAAGTCCACTTCCCATATCAATGAAGTCAGCTAATTACATGATTAAAAGCATACTAATAATAAATTCCATAGAATCACGTAACTTAACTAATAATATTCAGTAATTATTAATCGGTTTCAACGGTAGCTGCTTGTTTCAGATATTTATTAAAAATAAATAAATTAATTAAAAGGATCGGCCGTTGTTTGGCTGTTCCGTCAGAAATACGTGGCGGTGTACCTTTTCTTATCAGCACAAAAAAATATCACCGTCAACTCACAGTCAGATGAGCTTCCCAAGGCACCATGTGCGTGCAGCTTCGAAAGTTTAAATTTACAATTTTGTTTTATCCCCAAAGATTCTTTTCCTTTTTTTTTTCTTTTTTCTTTTATTGTTCCTTTTTCCTATTTTATTGCTCCTTCAAATAGTAATACTAATTTTTTCTAGGGAAATTTTAATTCGAATTCAGTTTGATCGATTCAATATTAATTACTAGCATAAATACCATGGTAATGTACAGAAAATTCAAATGATAGTATAATTGATAATAAACATATTTTCTGAATCTAATTTATAATAGATTATATATGAAAGTAAAACAGTTTAATTGTAACATGAATAGATGAAAATATATTTTTTAAATAATAAAATAATATATAATTTTGATGGATTAATTTCTTTATTTATTATTTTGAATGATCAATTTTCATATTAGATCATTTTCAAATATTATATAATATTCATGTCATGTGTTTTTCACACAATCTTTTATGTGTAAATCGTTAAATTTAGTAGTTCAAGTTAAGTACTCAAATACCCAACTTACCATTGCAAACGGGTCGTAAAACCACAATAAATAAAATTAGTGATTTCTCTTTATTCAATTAGAGTGTAGTCATACAGGGATGGCAACGGGACAGGTTTGGCCAAATCCGGGACCCGCCCTGCCAAGATTTTTATGGACCTGGACCCACCCCTAACTTGGCGGGTCCGGATTGGACCCGGCTAACCAAGTTCATATTCTAAAAAAATGAAAAAAAAAAATATATATATATATATATATTAAAATTTTGAAATATAAAAATAATAATAATACTATCAAAGTACTGATATTTAAAATTTTCTATGAGCATATTTTAATTTTTGAGAAGTTGAATATAATTATCATATATTTATTTACTCATATTTTGAAATAACAACTTATTTACTAATGTTACATAATTATTTTAATATACAAAAGTATTATGTTTATATTTTTTATGAGACTATCTATGAAATATATACATTTGTTTGTGAAGTATAAGTATAAATTATATAAATTTATATATATTAATAATATATATATATATATATAATTCAATCGGAGCGGTCCAAGTTTTGAAATAAAAACCCAAGAGCCGCCCCGAACCCAATTATGACTACAAAAACCCACCCCTAATTGGGGGGGTCTGGGTCCGGGTTGCCATCCCTAGCAGTCAAAAATATTTTACTTATAATAGATGATAATTTTTTAGTATTAAAAAATAATGTCTGTGTATATATCTATATATATATAGATATATTAGTTTTTAAAACTTTAACTATTTTTATATCTCCACTCTCTCTCTTCTAACAAAATGATTTATTTTCTCCCTTTTTATTTCCATAACTCCTGTCTCTCATCTCTTACATTTCTCTTTAGGAATTTTTTTACTTTATATTTCTTTATTTTTTATCAAAAAATTAATTGTATTTTAAATTTATTGACTTATGAAAAATTTGATAGTAGGACGAATAATATAATAGTTAAAAAGATGAATATTCTATAAAAAAAAATAAAAATTTAATTGTATGCTATTAAAGTTCAACTGTTTGATTATCATTATTATTGTTATTGTTGTTGTTGTTGTTGTTATTGCACACACATTGAGTGGATTTTGTACGTAAAAAAATTGTTGATTTCTATAGTTACTTTCTAGATAAGGCCATTGTATTTTCATGAATATGGACATTACATTTCCTAAGATATATGCATTATATGGTAAATAAGGTTATAAGCTTGTGCAAAATAACTAATTTCCATAAAGAAAGTCAATTCTGTAGATCCATTATATTTCATAGATTGTGCGTCATAAGTTAACTACTTAATTCTCTATAATGTATTGTTGTTACTTTCCTTGCTTTCTTAAGACTCGAATCAAATAAATCATTTATTTTCATTACTTTGCTAAAATTATGAAATCTCATTAGTTAATTTATTTTTTTCTTGTTCCCCTCATTTAGGGGCCATTTGTTACTTTTTCTTGCTTTCTCAGACTCGAATCAAATAAATCATTTATTTTCATTACTTTCCCTAAATTATGAATTCTCATTAATTAATTTCTCTTTTCACTAGAACATTTACTTTATCTCAAAATTTTATGTAAAATAGGCAAATAATAATTATATAATTCACATGAAACAAAAATGACGAAAACTGAATAAACACCATTGTAACCTTTTAATTGTATCTCAAAATAATAAATATCATTTGTGCTAATATTATATCTCAAACTTTGTCACAAAATAGGAAAATAATAAATATATGACTCGTACATATATACATATATACATATATAAGATCATAACCAAAAAAAATTTGGATATCAAATGTCAAAAAATAAAATTATGTTTATGTGCCAATAAAAAGTAAAAATTAAGGGTAGAAATTGGGTGATTTTCAAACACTTTGGTGCCAAAAGAAAAAAATAAAAAATAAAGAGAATTTTTGGTGAAAAAAAAGTGTAACTAAGATGAAGATAACTAAACATAAAGTAGAGGAAATAAGAATTAGGCAAAAAAGAATCAAAAATTAGTGAAATAAAGTATTAAAAGAAAAAGAAAAAACTCCAACTTCTTATGAAAAAAAGTACCATAATGTGTAAAATAACAACGGTAGTAAAAATTAAAAAATAATAAAAATAAGGGAAAATAGTAGATATATCAACTGTTACCAAATAGATTTTTATACAAAAAAAAAAGGAAAAAAAGAAGAAGAATACAAACCAAAAAATGAAATTAAGTGAAAATATTAGATATATCAACTTTTAGTAAATAGACTTTTATACAAAGAAAAGAAAAAAGAAAAAAAGAAGAAGAAGAATACAAACCAACAAACTCATAAATTTTTAAAAGTTAAAGGTCAAATACAACAAACCTCAAATAAATTAATGATATAGTAAAAAAGGAAGCAAATTAAGTAAAAATCAACAGCACAAATCTATCAATAAGAAATGATATCCAATATGAAAAATTTCATAATGTGAACACAAAAAGGTGTTGAAATACTTGTAAAATGGAGAATGATAAGGAAATTTAAAAAAAAAAAACCTAAACTATGAGAAACAAATAGTCATAGGAGAACAAAAATAAAATAAATCATGTAGTTGAATAAAGAATAAGAAAGAAAGTATTAGGAAGATAGGAAAAGATGACAATTCAATATAAAAAATAAAATAAAATTACATACACATACAATCAAACAGAATAAAAAAATGAATGATAAGTGAGGAATAAACAATAAAAACAAAAATAGTAAAAAAGTAGGAAAAGATAACAATTCAAAATCAATAAAAAATATATTTACATATATATATATATAGAATCAAAAAGAATAAAGAAAATGAATGATAAAGTGAGGCGCTGTAGAATTAGATATACTGTTGAGGAATTATGATGAAAAAACCTTATTAAATATTTTTGAGAGGGAGAAAGAGAGAGAGAGAGAGAGAGAAAGGGGGGAAAATGGCATTTTGGAGAGAGAGTTTTAAATAAATTAATAATTGATATACACTAAAAATTTAATGAGATTCAAATTTTAAATATTTTGAAAAATTAAATGAGATTTAAATTTTAAATATTTTAGAAAATCAAGAGACTCTATTAAATAATTAATAACAATTATTTTTTTAATTAAAAAATTCAAAATTTTAAAAAATTAAAATTTGATCAAAATTAAAAAATTTTGGAACAAATATATCTTTTATATCTATATCCCCCGGACATATGGATATAGATCAGCAAAACCAGCATTTATATAATTATATCTATATCCCTCTGACATATGGATAAGCGAGTTGATCACAGACGCGTCACCCGTGGGCCATTTGCCCCAAGACTCCACAGCCTCTATAAATGACTCAATATCTGCTAAGATTTTGATTCAATTCACAGTTTGTAAATTTTTCAGAACCACAAATAAAATTTGTTCTCCCCTCATGGCTTCCACATCATTCATCGTCTCCAATCAGATGATCGCCCGCAAATTCTCCGCCACTCCGCCGCCGCATTCGCTGAGTCTCCGCCTCTCGGCCCGCCGCACCTCCGCCGGCTACGCCACCGCCGAGCGGCCTTCCGCCGCCTACGCCACCGCCGAGCGGCCTTCCGCCGCCTGGAACGAAAACGCCTCGCAGACAGCGTCGTTGTACGAAGTCCTCGGGGTTCAAACGGGCGCCACGTGTCAGGAGATCAAGTTCGCCTACAGAAAACTCGCCAGAGTTCTGCATCCCGACGCCGCCGCCGGCAACCAAGGCGGAGACGACGGCGCGTCTTCGGCGGCGGACAAGTTCATGCGAGTGCACGCGGCGTACGCGACTCTCTCCGATCCGGAGAAGCGCGCTGTGTACGACAGCTCGTTGTTCCAGCGGCGGGCGAGGGCGGCGGTTTTGTCGGCGAGTGGTTATTCCGTGGTGAACCGACGGCGGCGGACTTGGGAAACTGATCAGTGTTGGTAGTGAATTTTTCGATTTTTCGAAATTAACTTTTTCAATTTTGGATCCATTATTAGCGGACTCTGTACAGATATTTCAATTTTCATTTTTCACGCAATGGTTTGTCAAGTCTAATGCGGTCTAATATCATTTAGGCTTTTCTTAATCATCTAAAATTTCATAATTAATGAATAAAACCAAAACAATTATAAGATATTTTGAAATCATATAAGCAAATCTATATAAATAATTGCGTGGATGTCGCTTTATGCATTCAAACTATATGGTTATGTCACTTTTATCCACTCAACTTCTAAAATTTGCACTTTACACCCTCAAATCACCACAAAGTGAGTTAGTTTTCAATTTTTTTGCACTTAATAATGTAGAATGACTAATCTCAACTTCACTAACTTTAAAATGACACAGTTAAACTTCGAACTTAGTTAAATATTAACGAAGCTTATTTTACTCCAATAAAATAATTCTTGAAGAAGAGTTTCGCACTTGTGGCCATGATATGTGAACACTTTCTGTATATCATTTTCTTATTTATTTATTTTTTTTTCCTAAAAGAATATTCAATATATTGATCAATAATGAAGAAATTAAGCCATTGGGCTGGGCTTGGAGTTAAGCGACGGGGTTTGAGTTTGGTACTAATGAAATCTTGAATTCGAACTTTCTTGTACTCACTTCATTGTTTTTTGAGTGAGTGTGTGCGTGTGTATGTGGATATCTTTCCGATTGATATTTATAGGATGTTTTAAATTAATTTATCTAAATTAATGTGCACAAAAATGAAAATGTAATGATTATTTGTTCGAGTTTAGCAAGTGGGGTCCATTATTTTTTTAGTTTTATCCTTCACTTTTTTCGTACTATGGAGACGAAAAGCTAAATATGCACCGTCATTAGACTCATTACCATGATCTTTGTTTAGGGCTGTCAATGGATCAGATTTGAAGCAGATTTGAAAATTTTAAATTTGATTTCGATTAGCGTTTTTAATATTCGAATCTGACTAATTCTATAAAATATACATTTTACCATTGGGTCCAAATTCGGTAAAAAATTTGAGACTTAATTAAAAAATTCAATTTAATTAGCAGTTAAATTGAATTTTTAAAATCAAATAACCAATAAAAAAGACTTATCTCTTATGAAAAAAATTTATTTAAGTAGAAAAATATTTAGAATATGTATAAAAAATTTACATTATTTTGTTTAAAACAATGACAAAATGAAACAAAAATAGTGTATTATTATTATTAATTATAAGTGTATATATATATATATTTATATATATTGCACTCTATTTTAGCTTCTTTACTAACATTATATACATATGGTTATTAATTTAATGAAAAAATATCAATAAAGTTCGGATTCGGATCATTAACGGATATCGAACTACTTGATTTCATATCCTATGCATTTATTTTGCATTGTTGATATTCATAATCGATTCTAATCCATTGAATATTTTAATCAGTCGAATATATTAAAATTTAGATCGGATCAAATTAAGATAGGCTTCATTGATAGCCCTACCTTTGTAAGCCAATTTATCGGACATTCATTCGGCCCGTTGGCCAAGCTATAACCAAAAAGTTTTTTTTTTTTTTAAAAAGTACAATAAATAAAAATAATAGAAAAGTAATAAGAATGATACCAAGTAGTATTGGTAAAATTGATTTGCGTGCATAACAAAAAATAATATAATTTAATGACAAATTAAATTTTTTGTTGTATCTTTATTATTAATTAATATATTTTTAATTATTTTTAATAAATTTATAAAATTAGTAATAAATAAAAATAAAAAGACTAATAAAATAATTACCAATAAAATTGAAAAAAAAATGATATTGAAGACTATTGATGAAAATAAGAGATGAAAGATGATAGAGAGAGAAAAGAGAGGGAGGGGGAGAGGGAGAGAGAGAGGAGAAAAAATAAAAATGAACGTGAAAGAAGGCTGCATAAATTCAATTAAAGTAGACAATTTGTTGATAAAGTCTCTGCCCTTTAATGCTTGAATGCACTACTCTTTCAGTTCCTGAGATATGTCGGCCCCTCATGATGATGAATGTCTTTTCTTTCGTAAATGTCGGTGCCTGAAGGAACATGACCGACGTTAGATAGGGTTTTTTTTTTAAATTTGATTCAAAAAGGTGTAGTGTTTAAAAATTTAACATGAAAAAAAATTTTTTTAAAAAATTAACCTAACTCGTTAAGAAACATGGCGAGTTTATTAAAATAATAATAAAATTTGAAATATTTTATTATATTTTGTCAGTTAAAAAAAAAATTTAAATATTAAAACTCGCCATAGCATATGACGAACAATGATTTAATAATAATATTAAATTTTATGAACAGTGTTTTGACGAGAATAGTATTCGCCGGAAAAAAAAAATTATATTAAATTCGCCGTGAGCTACGGTGAATTTCAAAAAAAAAAAAAAAAATGAAAAATCCGAAAATTCGCCAAATCACACGGCGAATTTTCGGTCAAAGGCTGAGGCTAAATCACAGGCCTAAGCCTGCCGCCTGACGCCGCGTCAAATCGGCGAGAAATGCTGGAGAAATGAATAGTGTGGTGGGAGGTGAAATTTTGAATTTTGCCCATCTATATGTTTGAGTTTTGTACTCACAAAATGTATTCCGTGAAAAATTTCACTCCAACACAAAAAAAATTCATTTGAAGCCAAATTTTTTGTTTTTCGTACGATATTTGCGTAGCCAAGAAGTTGAAGGTTTCGTGTAGGTATGTAAATATGTTATATTATTTCTTGATAGATAATATTAATATATATATATATATATATATTGTAATTAAATATTATGATTTTGAGTAAATATTTATTTTTATGAAAAAATTTCAATATTCTTTAAAAATTTTATGTGAGAATATTGTATTGTATTTTTAATATATATGTTGTTAGTAAATCTTGTAATTTTGAGAAATTATTGTTTTTAAAAATGTTTGTTTTTAATATATGTTGTATATTTAATATATATATTTGTTATATATGTTTGTTACATATGTTTGTTAAAATGTTCTTAATAAATTTATGTGAGACACTTGGTTGTAATGTGTATTGTTATTTTTTTGTTGTATATTGTTATGAAAATGTTTGAGGTAGAATTTTTTTGTTGTATATCGTTATTTTTTATACATTATGTTGTATGTTTGAGGTAGAATTTTTTTGTTGTATATTGCATACATTATACGATGAGTATGTTGTTGAAAATGGTGAATCATATTGTTGGGAAAATTGTTAGGGTCCAACAGTGTTGGGACCTTTTAATATTTTTTATTTTCGAAAATTATAGGTTTTTATAGAAAAACAAAATGCTTAATCGGAAAAAAATTGTCAAAAATTGTTTTTATTTTCGAAAATTATAGGTTTTTTTTTTTGGAAATTTTCGTAAACCAAAATATATATATATATATATTCTGAAAAAAAAATTTCAAAACTTTTTTTTTGAATTTTCGATTTTCTGGTAAACCGAAAAATTTTTATTTACAAAAAAAAAAATTTTATTAAAGTCGCCATGCACTGTGGCGATTTTTAAATTTTTTTTTTTGAATTTTCGGTTTTATGGAAAAAAACCGAAAAAAAAATTTTTTACCAAAAAAAAAAAATTCATTAAATTCGCCATGCACTGTGGCGAATTTAAATTTTTTTTTTTTTGAATTTTCAGTTTTATGGAAAAAACCGAAAAAATTTTCTTTTACCAAAAAAAAAAATTCATTAAATTCGCCATGTACTGTGGCGAATTTAAAAAAAAATTTTTTTTTTTGAATTTTCGATTTTATGGAAAAAATCGAAAAAATTTTCTTTTACCAAAAAAAAAATTCATTAAATTCACCATGTACTGTGGCGAATTTAATTTTTTTTTTAATTTTCGGGATTTAATTTTTAAAAATTTAGTACACTTTTATTTATTTTCAAAAATTTACCCTAAGTGGAAACTTAGGAACTAGACGTAGCTCAATTGAGTGAACCAAGATAAATCTCTGTGTGCTTTATTACTTTACATATTTTAAATTATTACTTGCTCTGGTACTATCACTGGGACTTATAGAACCAACAACTTACTTGCTTTGGTATTATCGTTGATACCTCCAGACAGTAAATATCTTGCATTCATATTTAAAACCTTAAACTTTCCACTGCGTTTTACAAAAATCTTAAAAATAATTTTAAGGCCTAATTCAATCCCCCCTTCTTAAGCACATCCCATCTATCAATCACATATTATATATAATTAAAGAAATTCTTTTTCTTTTTTCCCCCCTTTTCCTCTTATTTTTTTTTTACCTTTTTCCTTTTTTTCCCCCCTTTTTTTCTTTTTTCCCCCCTTTCTTTTTCTCCAAGCTCTCTCTCTCTCTCACACACACACACACACAGAGCCCGCACACACACCCCGCACACACATCTCTAATAGCCACCTTCGCTGCCACCCCACCACCGTCCTCCGCTACCCTTACGCAGAGAGATCCAAAAGGAGAGAAAGTTCGAGAAGGGAGGGGGAGGGATTGAGAGAGAGAGAGAAGGCCGCCGCCTAAGATAGGATCGAGAGGGGAGAGGGTAGAGGGCTAGAGATTGAGAGGGGGAGAGGATTGAGAACCGAAGGAGGGGGGAGGGGGGAGGAGAGAGAGAGAGATAGAGAAATTGAGAAGGGAGAGGGGGAGGGGGGGAAGAGGGAGAGAGATCGAGAGACCCTCCGTCGCTTGTCCGTCGCCCGTTGCCTCCGCCTCCGTTTTCGGCACACCAACCATTGTGTTGGGGGGGGAGCGGGAGGAAAGCAAGAGAGAGAGAGAGAGAGAGAGAGAGAGAGTCTGATATGTTAAAAAAAATGATAAGGAGAAAAAATAAATAGAAAATAAAAGAAAAAAGTGACAAAAAAGAAAAAAAATGATAAAGAAAGGGTATTTTGGGGTTTTTTTATTTTAATTTTTTTTGCTTAAATTACTTAGGGGCAAAATTGACTTTTCACTGATATAACACAAAACTCCCTCAATTCAGGGGGATAATTGTAATTTTCATACGTCAAAGTGTTTTTTTTTCTAGTAATTTATTTAAATTCTGCAATATGAATTTTATGTCTTGATGTTTATTTTTTTTTAATTTTAATGCTTATACTGGGAAAATAAAAATAACTAGTAAAAAATTTAACCACAATTAATGAAATAAACTTTTCAAGTTTTAAATTTGTCTAACCAGTTGGCCACACTTAATTTGATCATAAAAGATGGCATTGTTTTTGATGTAGCAAAATGTAAATCAAACCACATGGTGGGCTTCTTAAAATGGGATTTTTAAATGATGAATATTTTGTATATGTTTTTTCTTAATGTGTAGGAACACGTAAATTAACTTCTCAATATGGATTTAGTGCTTTTGACTATGGATTGTTGTATAATTTTGGTCGAAAAACAATTTAGATAAAAAAAAATAGAGTTTAGGGGTTACTTGCATAAGAGTTTCTTTTGGTAGGACTTAAAACCTTTTAAGTTGTACGTAACAATAATGGGAGTTGAATTTATAGATTGGGGTTATCATTCGTAGATTTGTTGGGATATTTCTTATAATCGAAGTATCTTTTTCTCTTTTCTTTGTCAAAGAATATAATCTATTTATAAGTTCATGCAAGTATATGCACCCAAACTGTATCAATTTATTATAAACTAATTAATTGGATTAGTATTTATAATTGCTTATAGTAGATTTTATTTGTTCGGATATTTCCGATTGGTTGCTTTTCATTTAGCTGGAACATGAAATAATTTTTGCAGAAACTAAAGATGATAGGTTTATATTTGCTATAACACAATTTTAGAGGGATGAGATTTGATTTTTCATTTCTATTTTGTTGGGTTTTAGGGTTTAAGAGCTCCGGGGATTTCGACCCGAATGAGGGAATATAGGACCCGATCCATGAAGATGTTATAGCCATGGTTTGATCCAATAAAGTTGGGCCTTTAATGAGCCTTATGACCGATTTTAAATCGTTTTGGGCCGTTATGCTCTTTTCTCTTCTTTAATAATATTTTCTTTTAATATTATCATCACGAGCCCAAATAAAATAAATGAGCTATTTAAAACTTAAAAAAAGAAAAATAGATAATTAAGAAGCAAAAATTTACTATGCTATTTGAAAAGATTATTGTTTGATTCAATAATTTATTTTCTTTTCATTAATTTTTTATAAAAACCAAGATTTTCTTTCATATTTTAAATAGATGGTTCATATATCATTAAAAGAATTGTGATACAATAATCAATTACCAATGTAATTCCTTTTATACTTGCATTGATATGTACTTATGAATTTTACACAAAATTTATACATATATAAATGTGTAAGTATATATATAATATGTCACATTATCACTCAAATATTAAAAATATTTTTATATAGATAATTCGTATTGGAGACATATCATGTCACAAAATTTTTAAAAATGTTGTATTGTCATATTCGTGCAATTTAGCTTTTGGGTAACTATGTGTCGTGTTTCTTTTAATATCTATAAAGTGTCCAAAAAATGACACCTTCAGCAAACGACTGAGTTTCATAGCTTGAGAATCTAATGTTGCATTTGATAATCGTACAATGTTAAGTGTGATATGAAGATCATAGGATATGATGGCTAAAAATATGGTATCAATCCTATGTATAAAAATATTTGATAGTATTATTTTTGCTTTTTTCAATGTAACATTATTTTTATTATGAAGGTAAAACATGTTTGAAAAAAAGCAATTTACAAAAAAAAAAAAAAAAAAATATGCGCACAAGGATGGCGTGCACCAATTGCTAGTAGAATAAAAAACGTGAAGAGAAAAATTGAGAATTTCAAATACTTAAAATCTTTAGCCAAACAATAAATTAGAAATGAATTGCTTCGAAATGCTTTCCACAAACTACTATAAATTAAAATAAGATATTTCAATTTATGTAAATTTCAAATTTATTTATTTCAAATCTCCAGTCAAATCCAAACGCATCAAACAAATCCTCCTATCATAATAAAATTCCTCACACTACCCTGTTTAATTTGAGGATTTCTCCACAATATCATTCGACTTTTATATTAATGTAGAAATATGACATTTTTTTTTGACAAGAAAATATGTCATTGTTTAGATGAAAAATTGCGCTTTATGTAAAATATAAAGTTAAAATAATAATAATAATAATAATTTACTATCATATAGTGTTTGAATAGATTGTGAAGACCAATTGTCAGTTGGTCTGGTAGGATGAGGTGCTAGGTCCTTTAAGCAACATTCAGGGTTCAAAACTAGAGTTGTGAATAGAGCAATTGGATTTTAGAGGATCGCTCCCATAATAGACCTCTATAGCACATCATTTGAATTAGACGGCCAATAAGTCGGAATCGTGTGGCTAAATAATTAAATGGTTCAGACTTGAGCCCATTGGAAAACTGGGCCTCAAGCTTAATATTTGACGGAATTAATAGCAGAGTCCATACAGTTGAACCGAACACGGAGAATGGCTCACATAGTCCGGCCGCTAATTCAATGGCCTCGGCGGCGCCACCGTCACTCCACATTCTCCCATCTCCTCAGCCACCGTTCCTTTTCGACACGCGCCGCCGCCACTCTTCCGTTCTTCGCGCACTTCTCCACCACATACCGGGAAGTCCATTCCCGCTCACGCGCTCTTAAGTTGCGTGACGTTCCTTCGTTCTCCGATGCTAATGAGAGCGACGATGAATCCTCTGATGCAATAAAGAAGAGCCGCAATGAGAGAAAGCGTGACGCTCGACGCGCCGTGCGCTGGGGTATGGAGCTGGCCAGCTTTTCTCCTCCTCAAATTAAACGCATTCTAAGGTATTGTTATCTGAAATTATAATTTTGTTATCCTCAACTTTCTTCGCTAATTAGATTAAGTCATTTTTTATTTTTAATCCTTGTGTTGTTATTATTTTTCTTCGTGTGTGTATGTTTGCAGAGTAGCTGATCTTGAGCAAGAGGTGTTTGATGCTCTTATGTTAGTGAAGGTGTTCAGTTCGTAATTTCTCTATGTTAGCCTTTTCTTTTAATTAAAAATATCAGATTGGTTTAAATTTCTGTAAATATACTTTGAAATTTGAATATGTGTGTTGTGTTGGGGGAGAAGATAAGGTGTTTGATATTTTGCCGCAGAGACTAGGCCGTGATGTTCGAGAAGGAAAGCGAAGACAGTTTAATTATATAGGTGAGAAAGGTCATTGATGCTGCGTACTCTCATTTTTAGAGGTATAAGGAAGCAAATTTGCTCGTTACGGAGATATTTATTGGTGGAGGAAATGTTCGAACAAGGGAAGATACGAGCATGATAAGCTGACCGTTTCTTGTTGTATGCGCATTAATCATGATTTATTTACAAAACGAAGCATTAATCATGAAAGAACTTGAATAAATATTTAGTACAGCTTTTGGCAAAAATGTAGTGTGTGTGTTTTAACTGTATATCTTCTTCGTGACTTTCTTAATATTGGGGTTCACAATTGACAGGCATGCACTGCCATAAGATAATACATAATTGCTGTATGTCACATTAGGTCCAATAATTTTTGTTCATTTGGACAGATTTTGATGTGTTTGAGATTACATACTCTATCCGAGTTTTATATGAACATAACACAACCAATGCATGTGGTAGGAAGACTGCTACGAGAAGTGGAGCCTGAAATAATGGATGGTTTAATTCAGGCTACAAAAGATGGGGACCAGAGCAAGTTTCAAGATTTATCAGGTTCAGATATATTGGTTATTGATGATAAAGAGGAGGAAGAAGAAGAAATTGAAGAGGATGATGAAGAACTGGTATGAAAAAGATGTGGCTCCTTTTAGCTGTGTGACTATGATTTTAAAATTGTGGATGCATAAATTAGTAGACAAGTTCCACTTCTAATCTTCAAGATTTTTGTATCCTTATCGTTTTTGTAGTGTAGAGGATAAACACACCGGAAACTTATAGCTCTGCAGAATATAAAGTGCTCGTTCTCATTCATCTTGATGGTAGTTGTTAGGCGACGAATTCTGTCCACAGTTCTAAACAGAAGTGATTGTAGTATTTTATATATTTATTGCTTCATGAAACTCTGTTTCTTGCTAATCTGCTCATGAAAATTTCTAGTTTCCTGTGTATATCCACAAGAAGCACTACCTCTTTTCTAGAGCTATGTACATGATGGTTATCTTTGATCTTGGCCTTGATTATTTCCTAGTACTCGTAGATTTTTGCATGATTATTAGTTCTCATGAAACTCTTACATGGTACAAATTTTCTCTCTAGTTGATCCTTGCAATATGTTTGACATGTCAAGCATCATAGATATTGTTGTTGATTTCTGAAAGACCTTGAGGAAATCTACTTGCTTGAGGATAATGATTTGAATAATTTCACTTGTGTTTTATACGTTCCCAGTGGATAACTATATTTTAACATTGTGCTTTACAGGATTCCATGAACATTGATGTTGTAACCAGGTGGTATGATGGCCTAATCAATAAGGACATTACCATTACCAATGAAATCTATTCACTTCGTGAAGTGGAGTTTGATCGCCAGGTCAGTTTGATCATTGGTTCTGATTGGAATTGCTTCTAACCAAATAGAACTCATACACGTGCTGCCATTTTTATTTGAGATGCCAACTTCATATCTGCTGTCCTTCATCACTTTCTCTGATCAAAATGATTTATTGTGGCAAAGTCTGTTATTCGTCCCACCTCCACAGCGGAATTCAGTATTATTTAACCACATAAAGGAAAACAAACAATGTGCACTATGAAGTCCTGGAAAATGTGAATTCTGAGTATGGTTGATCCACATCTAAGTTAGTGGGGTCACATGAACCCACTTATAGAAAAATAAGAAAAACGAAATTAATAGTTATTTATGTAATATATATCCTAGATTATTACTAATCTAGAAAATGATTTTCGACCCCTTAAGCAGAACTCTAAATAATTTTAACTTACCCATATTGTTTTCAAAGTCCAAAGTAGTACATACATGCGCAAAATTGCTTATATTGAAAACTAGAAACAGAAAAAGCTTGCAAGTTGCCTTCTAGATTTTGGAGTTGAGATTGGATAATATTCCATTTCGAAAATTAACGTGCAGATAGATTAAAAGTTATTTTGAACTTCTTTTATAATCTGGAATGTAGTATTCTCATGTTACTTCTAACCTACTACCACAAACGTTTGTGTAAAAAATTATTTTTTCTTTTAAATTAATTATTATTCATGTGAATATATTATATAAAACATTTTTTCATAGAATCTATATTATTTCAATGCTTATTTTAAGTCATATTTGTCATTTAACTTTGCACTATGCCCTTATTTGTATTTGTTTGTTATTGTTATCATAATTTAGTGTTAAAAATATTGTTTTTCTTTTTTATTTTTAGAATTAATCAACTACCATTTTTAGGATTTTACTGTATAAAGCAATGAAATGAGGGATAGAAAAATATTTCAAATGAAAATAAAAGATTGTAGAAGAGTATGTTTAATTGAAAAATATAGTCAAGATTGTTTGAAACAACAAGAGGTGATTGGATGATTATGAAAATTTTCCTTCAGATTCTGGCTACTAAGAAATTATAAATTGTTATTAATAAGTCGGTAAAGTATAACAGAAATATACATTTACTAATATTTTACTTTCTGTGATTAATATTTTTGGAGTTGCCATGGGTTTGCCGTTGCCATTTGTATCACACTAGTGCCCTGGAATAGATGATGTGGTCACTTATTGATACTGGTGCTTTGGACATATGCCCATGGAAGCACGAATGTATGGATTAATGTTTAGGATTCTACACTTACTTTGGGTCGACTCCAATCGTCCTTCAAAACCTCGACTTTACCTCAATGTCCAGTAACTACTTTTGTAATGGTTTCCTTCTTTTACCAGACCTGTTGATTCTGCTTAGTAAGACTAACTAAATAACATTTTTTTTTTAAATCGAGTAAAATCGAACAAGGAAAGAGGAAAATGAAAAGCTTTAGTCTTCTTGTTATATTTGGCGAAGCTCGGACTGAGATGCCTGTTTGAAGTTTTTTCTGGTACATCTAGGACGTGGTTGCTGCTCATAAAATGATTTCACACTGATGGTTTTTTGGTCTCCCCCCCGTCTTTACTTTGTAATTATTGTAGGAACTTCGACAATTAGTTAGGAAAGTGCATGAAGCCAGTTCAGAGGAAAATGGAAAACCAAATGCTGCCGCTGTGACTGCAAGAAGATCTCTAACCCGTTTTCTCCAAGGTCTTGTGAAGCAACTTCCAGCTGAATAGCATGTGCACCTGTCCCCCTTTTATCACTGTACGTCTTTGAACAACTTATACTAAAATTTGGAAATTTAAGAATTCATTTCATCGCTTGTGTATCATGCCCCACCTTGGGATGTAAACGAATAGTGCCTGCTTGCAAGCTTGATAAGCTGACTCGACAAAGGTTCAAGTTCGAATACGAATAATTTGAACCGAGTTGAGTTCAGGTTGAGTAATTCTTGTTCATAGGTTTGTGAATCTGTTCGCAAGCTTTTTTTTTTTAATATTTATTTTTATATAATTATATTTAATGATAAACAATATATTGATTTTCGAACTCGAGTCTGCAGTTCGAACACAATATAATTTAAAATTTCAAACTCGAGCTCGAACCTATAATTTACTCATAAATTCAAGTCAAACTAGCCGAGCCGAGCTCAAACCCCTTTTCTCCTGATTTGTTGGGCTTGAGTTTGAAAAAAAAAAGGTCAAAGCTCGGCTCAATTGCTTTCCTACCCCCAACCCCACCCAAAAAAGAATAGAAAAAAAATAAAAATAAAAGTGTACGTCACTGTGATGGACGATAAGAGGACAAGAGTTCACTTGTCTTGACTGAAAAATGCATACCAAATTGCCGGAAAATTCAATGCCTTATCATTTACTATGACGCTTGCGTAGGTCCTTGAGATTGCCTTTTGCATCAACCAAAGTATGCATAAGAAGTAAGGTATCTGCAGAAACGTCAAAATGCTGATTTTACATTTCTTTGATATTTTATTGGCTGATGTTTTTTGTTGAAAAGTTTGTACCAAACTACCTATTGACAAAAACCTTATGAATGATTGAACTTGGTCGTAAACTTTGTACGGGACCAAGTATGAAAATATCCTAGCGTGTAAAAATCCATGGATGTTCCAGCTCTTTCATGTCTATTTTTTCTAAGATAATACAAAATTGCCATTAGCTGGGCCTTGTCCCTCTGAAGTTTCGTTTCTTCTAAGCTTCAACCTGGGCAGCCAATTTCAAGGGGAATTGATTCGATTGAATCTGTCACTTATATATGAAAATATTAGTCTAAATTCACTTTTGTCTATTCTAATTAATCATTCTTTTTACATTATAACGGGCATTTTTTTTTCCCCTAAAAATGTAAATCGGTCACATACTAAAGTCTGATTTGTGCTAGGATAAGATTCTCAAGATGCGGATTTTAGACGAATAGAGAACATACATTAGTTTGTTTTGGACTCAGTGTTGAACTTTTGCGATAATGCTCTAGGAAAGTTTTGATGAGATTTGCTTGGGCATCTGGCCGATCAATGTTTAACTCATTACTTTTAAAGTATCAGACTTACGAGTCCTTTTATCTTGGATGAAGTATGAGTTGTGATTTAGGCGATACTCTGATTTAATTGAGAGTTTTGTTAAGCATTTGTGTTCAACTTTGATTATCGAAGGAAGTCTATACAGTCTATCGAATTCGGGATAGCTTATCCGTAGGTAAACGTTGGGTGGTACTCAACTCCTCAGTTGAGCATGTCTGAAGGTGCATAACACTAATGGTAAATGGCGCCATTGTAACACAATTTATGAATTTCGTAAGGTTGTATCAAACACAGTTTGAACTAGAATCTCCCCTCAAGAAGAAATGAAAATGATGAATTAGTTTGCACTTTGCAGGAAACTCAAGTGGTTCCAAAAACTGTTGCAACACAATCAATCTTACAAGTTGTTCCAATTAACAAGTGGGAAGATTTGCCATCTTCATTAATATCGGCGGCTTGTCTGAGTGAAATGGTTGTGGAGTCGTTTTCATTTGGACTTTGACATAAAGTTGCTACAAATTGAACTAGTAAAATCGTATAATATAAAGTGTTGCAATACCTAACTTAACTTGTGAGAGAGCTCAAGTGGGGAGCAATAGGATTAGATAGCCCCACTAGGCGCATTAAATGACGTCATTGTAGGACTGGGACCAACTGATAAGATTGTACTACATTATATCTCGCAAAAAATATGCTTCCGTCATTTTTATTTTTTTAATGTATATGTATATATATATATATATATTTATATTTATTTATACGCCGCTGCTAAGAAACAAAAAAGTACCTGTACAACCACGTCACTCGAATGATTAGGGGTGGTAATGAGTTCAAGTTATACCCGAACCCATCCTGTTAGGAGCTGATTTTTAGAGTACTAATGGGATTTGAGGCGGGTCTTAAATTTTTATTTTAAAATCAGAGCCCAACCCGTTAAGATTATATATTTATATATATATATATTTTTAGTAATATATTTAAATTTGTATGATCTATATTTATATTTCATATATAAATACGTATATTACATAAAAGGTAACATAAGAAATATGAATATAATATTTTTGGATATAAAAATAATTATATAAGATTAGTAAATAAGTTATGGTTTTAAAATATGTGTAAATAAAATACATATATTATAGCAATATTATTAAAATATGTTCGTAGAAATTTGTAATAATTAATATTTTGGTAATCTTATTATTTTTTCATCTTTAGGAAATTATGATAATATAAATTTTCTTTAAAATATTATTTTTATAATCATATTTAAAATATAAAATAGGTCTAACAAGTTTAATGGATCTAACCCATCAAATTTGAGGCGAATCTGCATCCTACAAAAACTTGACAAGGCAGGTTTCAAGTTCGGCCAAACCTTTTTTGACTTGAAAATGAAAATTTTTAATCCATATCTGATTTATCCAAACAAATGCTAAATATGTAACAAGCGTATTACACTTATGATACGATTAATATATAATTTTAGAAAAATTAATCAATCACGTAATAAATATAATATATTTATTTTATAATTTATAAATTCGATCAAATCAAGTTTTTGATAAAAATATCGGGACGGAATTTGACGAGACTTGAACGTCAGGACGCGCTGGTGCAGAAAACAAAAATGGAGTAAAACAGAAAACGAGGTAACAGTATTAGATGTAAAAGTCAGAATGTTCATGAATCTTGCAAGTTGGAATGATTTTTCCTTGTTTGGTTACTTTCTCGATCCCGTGATGAATAAAAATGGTTTGACTATTTTTAGGGATAAAAAAAAAAAAAAAAAAGAAGATATTTTTTCCTTTGTGTCAGAGACCCGTCATCCTGGCATTTGGTAATAATACAAATCTCAAAATTTAATTAAGGTGTTAAAAAAAATTAAACTAAAACTGAAATGTATAATAACGGGATTTATTTTCTCAGTTACAGTACGAAATGTACTTAGATCACGGATGCACTAGTTACAAAGACCAATTAACAATGTTTAGAAATAAGCATAAAAAATATTAGATGAGGCGCTAAATTTCTTAAACAACGTTCATAATTTAAATTTTGATGTTGTGAATCAAATAATTAAGTTGAGAGAATGACTTTCATAATAGGTTTTTATAATATTCAATTCGAATTAGTCGATCAATGAATCGAAATCGAATAGCTAAGATCAACAAAATAAAGGACATTAGAGTTAGTTATTTCTTTGTGTTTTCAAATAAGACAAGAAAATTTTGATAAATCAAAATAGAAATTAAGACATCCTTCATGAGCAATTAAGATCTTTCATTACATTTTATGAATAATATCTTCTGTGTTTTGCTTACCAACACACACCAAGTGTGTTGTTAGCAATTAAGATTCGAAAAGAAAATTTATAATATTTTTCTTGTATTATTTTTTTTTGGTTCTTGAGAATGTATATTGATGAATATAGTTAAAATTATACAAAATACGACTGTGGATTCAAAAAGCGTCGTATGACCCACGATAGGATATCACATAAATCTTATACTATACATATGGAAATTCAACGATGTAATATTTTCTATTATACTAACAAAATGCAGTACTTGTATTAATACTGAACGATTAACTTGTATATATATATATATATATATTTATATATACAATTATACAATATGAAGAGTAAAAATTTTTAGATAATCATGTAACAAAATATCTCTGTCAAGTGACGGATGCATTGCCGGCAGCTTTTTGATTGGCAAGACCACAAATGATAGTTTTTGTACTCGTTTCGTTTATTTGTCGTTTTAGGCCCCCCCCCAAAAAAAAAAAACCATTTTCCAGAATATTTGTGGTTCTTATATTTTAAGACTACATTTATTATTTATTTTATTACACCTTTTTATTTTAATAAGTGGGGTAATTAGAATTATATTATAATTAATGAAGTAAAATGATATTTTAATCTTATTAATTTAAAATTATGAATATTAATTGTTTTTCCTTAATTCTAGTGTAAAAATTTTAAACGACAAATAAAAAAAGAATAGAGGGAAAAGTAAATTAACTAATTTCAATATAAAATTGCTGATCACGATTTATGCCCTGCCTGTGTGTGATGTAATTAATTATTCAATTAATACCTAAAAATAACTGGCGTTACTCGTGTTTTGCATTGTGCGAGAATATTTTGCTGTAAAGCACTCCTAAAACTTTGTCCTCATCGTAACAAAACGTTAATCACATTTGAGCTTCACTTCAAAAGTGTAATAATAACTAATATTGTTTAGAGTTAACTTTTTAACTTAGCCTGCCTAACTTTACCTTTAAAAGTTGTAGAAATTGGGGGGGCATATGACAATTTGAAGACCACAGCTTTTATTGCATGTGCTGCGCCAACAAATTTTCGATTAGTTATGGTAATATAATTTAGAATCATTGAATACGATGATGTTAATTTGCCCAGGATTATAAAACCATACTCGGTAACAAGCCCAAAAGTAAACAAATAAATAATTAACTAAAGAAAAGAAAAGAAAAGAAAAGAAAAGAGGATTTTTTATAGATAAAAACGTCGTCGTATAATTACAAGTAGCCTTCTATAATAAAAGCATTAAAAGAAAGCATCTGCTTCACTAATAAAAAAAATTGTGACGAAGAGATTTTGTTACAAATTTTAATTATGTGTGATGGATTAGTGGTGTAATTCAATTTAAATATAACTAAACAAGCAATTAGTGACAATACGTTTACCAACAAATTTGTTATATATGAAATTCGTCACAAAAGTTAAATTTATAATAGATTGATTTGTTATTGAAAGGGATACATTCTTGTAGTGAGGTTAATTAACAATCATTCATTAACTTAAATCTCACGTTTAAGGATATTTCTTATTTTATGGTGATATCAATTATAAATAGATAAAATATATTGGGGCTCCTTAAGTCCCGAACAAACATAGTGCAAGCGTGCCAAATAAAAATTAAACCCCTCGATAATTTACCGTTTGGGAAAATATCAATTTTGATACCATAAATTTGGATTAGTCTAATTTTGGTATTATGACCTTAATCGATCTCAATGGTGGCATCATAATTTTTAATTAATTACAAAATCAACCAAATTCCCAACTTCTGTTGAGAATTAAATGGAGAAAACGCATGCCTACATGTGAACATAAATCTAACCATTTTTAGAAGGAAAAATGGCATGCCTTCTTGACATACAACCAAAGGTGAAGGAAAACAAGTGATCTATTTGAGCCAAAGCATCATTTTCGGGACGAGTAAGTTTTTTTTTTTTGTGGGGGGGTTGGGGGGCGCGGGGGGAGGAAGGAAGGCAATAGATTATTCATTCGCCAATTCTAGATACACAAACTTGCTAGCATAAGATGGAAAATTTCGTCACGCCTTCGCTAGAAGGAGTGGCGTTTCTTGCTAGCGCATGAGCCACCCTATTACAAGAGTGACTAGCATAGATAACATTTGCCTCAATGAACTGACTAAGAGAAATACCAATATCGCATATAATAGTACCAATTGCGGAAGCATCGTCTCTTTTATCTTGGCATTTGCGGATCACACTCGAGCAATCTCCTTCAAGGATAATACGGGACCAACCATAACGTATCGCTAGAGATACAACCTCAAAGGCTGCTAGAGCTTCTACGGCCTCCACATCTAACGAACCCCGTCGATGGTCTGTGAGCCACGCTAAGCAAGCCCTGGAGTGGTCGCGAGCTACTACCCCAATCCCCACTTCATTACTTGCTCGGAATGTAGCCCCATCAAAATTAATCTTCACCACCCCATGCGGAGGCGGGGTCCAGCGTGGCTGCTGTTGCGGCGCCGCTCGCGGTCTTTGCACAGTTGCTAATGCCCCCCGGTAGCAATTCATAAAATTCTGTCCAAAAGCAGCGAGATCACCTGGCGCTAGAGTTTCTCCCTCAGCCTTCTTTCGATTTCTATTTTACCATAAACTCCAATTAATTTCTATTCCCTTATCTAACTGGCTAGATACTGTTGAAAACGACTCCAGCACGCTGTCCCTCTTGCTCGATACAATCTAATGGGGTAATTGTGATATAGCCCAAACTTGCCTCGAGAAAGAGCAAGTCAAGAGAGCGTGTTTCTCATCTTCGTCCGGTTCCCCACAAAACGGACAGTCTGCTTCTTCATCACACTTTCTGCGACGTAAGTTACACACTATGGGAAGGGAATTACGACAAGCTCGCCACGCAAAAGTCCTCACCTTTGGTGGTACAAGCATCTGCCAAATCGTGCTCCATAGAGGATGCACTGCCTCACTAGAAGACGCGGAATTCCCCTTGGATTGTGCTAAATAATATGCGGAACACACACTAAAATGTCCATCTTTAGTGTAGTGCCATATTCTAGTATCTTGATGGTGTCCTCTGCTAAGGGGAATTTTGGTCACCGCCTCCACATCAATCTCCCATAGGATCTCTCTCAGCTTTTCAATATCCCACTGCCGCGTTTGTGGGGTGATCAAGTCACTAACAAATGTGATTGTAGGGCCTCGAGGTTCCGGAGTTATCATTCTAAATGTGTTTGGCCGTGGGATCCACTGATCTCTTCAAATATTAATTGACGTACCCGAGCCAGGCCGCCATCTCTAACCATAACAAATTAGATTCTTAGCCGAATAAATGCTTCGCCACACGAAAGAAGGCCTAGACCCCAATCGGGCCTGCTCAAAGTCATATAGAGGAAAATATTTGTGCTTAAATATGCCTCCCATTAGGCTATCCAGAGCCAACATGACACGCCACACTTGTTTGGCAAGGAGGGCCATGTTGAAGTCCTTTAGGTTTCGCAATCCTAGACCCCCCTCCTTTTTGCTTTTACACAATTCCTTTCTTGCGACCTAACGGATTCCGCTATCTCGGCCTTGGTTCCATAAGAATTTTCCAATCATCGACTCAAGATCCTTTAACAATGTACCCGGTAGACGGAAGCATCCCACAGAGTATGTTGGAATAGCTTGTACAACCGCCTTTATCAGAATTTCTCTACCCGCCATAGAAAGTTTCTTCTCTGACCACCCTTTGATTCTTTTCCAAACTCTACCACGAATTGATGCAAAAACCTCTTTTCTAGTTCGACCTATCACCGCCGGAAGTCCGAGATAAAGGTCAAAATTTGGAACAAGACGGACCCCCAAAAGATTTGCCATACGATCTTTTTTTGCCTCTTCCACATTCGAGCTAAAAATGATAGAGGATTGTTATGGTTGATCTCTTGTCCCAATATAAAGGCGTACCGTTGGAGCACAGACTTAATACTCTGAATAGCCCTATCCGTCGCCACACATATTAGCGTGTCATCAGCGAAAAGCAAGTGAGAGACTTGAGGCCCCCCCTGGCTCACCTTAACACCTTGTATATTATTTGCTCGTTCCTCTTCCTGTAGCAAATAGCTTAATATCTCGACACAAAAAAGAAATAGATAAGGGGAGAGAGTATCGCCCTGTCTGATCCCTCTCTCCGGCAAGAGATGCCCAAAACTACCCCCTATTCATCATAAATGAGAAGGAGACCGACGTCGCACACTCCATAATAAGGTTCACGAAACGATCCGGAAAACCAAATTTAAGCAAGACTTTTTTGAGGAAAATCTACTCCACTTTGTCGTATGCCTTGCTAATATCGAGCTTCAATGCAAGAAAGCCAGTGTGCCCTTTCTTCTTCATTTTTATGAAGTGATTAATCTCAAATGAAACCAATACATTATCCGAAATCAAACGTCCGAGAACAAACGCCGACTGTGCCGGAGATATAATCTTGTCCAGCAATGGTTTAATGCGGTTCGCAACACATTTGGAGACTAGTTTGTATACAACATTACACAGGGATATGGGGCGAAATTGAGTAATCATCTCAGGATTTGCAATTTTTGGAATAAGTACGATATAAGTATAATTGATGTCGGCAAGGCTTATTCCATTATTCAAATAGCTCAACACGCAATTTGTAACATCAGAACCAATCAAATGCCAAAATTTCTGGAAAAAAATAGGAGGGAATCCATCTGGTCTCGGTGATTTCAATGGAAACATACACAAAATAGCAAAAGATACCTCCTCGGCCAAGAATGGATCCATCAACTTGCTTCTCATCTCCTCAGTCAATTGGGGTTGAATAACGCCGAGAGCAGCATCAATATTTGAAACATTGGGGTTGGAGGAGCTGAAAGTATCTCTAAAGTATTCCGAGATCAAGGATTGAACTTCCTCTTCACGCTCATGCCAAACTCCTTCTCGATTTTTCAGCCCCATAATCTGATTTTGGCGACGCCGTGCTGCTACTCGGCTACGGAAGAAAGAAGTATTTTTATCTCCCGCTTGCATCCAATGTAGCTTACTTCGTTGGTGCCACCAGAGCTCTTCCCGCTGCTGCAATTCTTCCAATTTCATACAGATTTTCTTTTCTTCTTTCCTTGACTCCGAAGTAACCATGCCATTCCGTAAAACACACAAATGTTCCTCTGCCCGTTTAATTTCATCCTTGGGGTTCTCGAAGTGTTCCTTGTGCCACTGTAATAGCCCCAATCGGCAGTGTGCTAGCCTCGTATTAAGATGCTCGGTTGCCATATCGGTCTCCGTTTCACTGGGCCAATTCTTCATAATTACTTTCTCACAATCTTCGCTCCTTACCCACATCGCTTCACACTTAAACAGGCACTGTCTTGGAGGGCCACTCACCCTCTTTGGTTTGAGATCAATCAATAATGCACAGTGGTCCGAATAGCACGATGGAATATGTGAGACCCGAGCGTTTGGAAAACGAATCATCCCGCCACTGTTGCTGAATGCCCGATCAATCCTTTCTCGGATCGTTCCTGGAGCCTCTCTATTATTCGACCATGTAAACTTGTTCCCAATATATCCCAAATCCATTAGACCCGCCTCGTTAATCGTCTCTAAAAGCTCGAATTTGTCCAGGAGGCCTATCCCTCCCTCCCCATTTTTCATCAGCCATGAAAATTTCATTAAAGTCGCCGCAACAAATCCACGATTTGCTATCTCGGCTGCCTAGAAGTTTAAGTAGGTCCCAAAGTCCGATTTTGGTGTTCGACTTGTGGTTCACCATAAAATCTAATGAACCGCCAATCACTACTGTCTTCTTCCATCGAGACTGCTGCGTCAATATAGTTTGTAGAGAAACTTAGAAGAGAGACGTTGATACCAGTGAAAGAAACACTATGAGAGAGAGAGAGGGAGAGAGAGAGAGAGATTGTGTTCTATCAACTCCTGTGACTCTCTTATTATTATTATTATTTTTTGGTTTAGTCTCTCTTATTGATTGGCCCTTGATTAATCAACCAAATTGCAAATTGCAAATTGCAACTTGCAAGCAACCGTTTGTTAAGAACATTCCTGCCAACTTTGTAATTTTCTCACAACAAGACGCCATTTTAATTTCAAGGGATTCTATAACAAACGGAGTTTGTTCAATGCACGTATGATGATCAATGATAGTAGTTAAAGGAATATGAATCTCTCTTTTTTTATTTCAGTTTATTTATAGTTTCATGATTTAAATATTATAATTTTTTTTATTAATATGAATCTCTCTTTTTTTATTATAATTTATAGTTTCATTTTTAATTGTGCTAGTTTTCTTTTTTGTGTTCTTTATACTCTTATATATATGTGTGTGTGTATTGATCAATACAATCACAATATTTTATACTTTGTCTAATTCTTTTTATAGTATTCTAGACCATTCAAAACTCCAACGAGTTATTCAATTCTGATTTATCTTCGCGAGTTACCACTTTGACTAATCAAGAGTCTAGTCATACCTCCTTTCACCATCAACAAAATATATTTTCCCAGTCATGTTGTGCTTTTATAAAATAGTTTTCTTTATAAACACGTCTCATAAGATTCTACAAATGAAAGAAACTGACCTCTTCTTGTGGCTTGAACCCATTATTTTCCCACTTATGCACTCTGCTGTCCAGATTTAGTCATGTGTTGTATGAATTTTATAAAAAATTTAATACATAATACGTGGCTGAATTTAGATCGCAGATTATAAACACCCGGTCTATGGAAGAAGAACCCCATTCTAGTGATGAAGCCTCCACCCATCTCAACAACCTTGACAGTCTCTCTCTCTCTCTCTATATATATATATATATATATAAATACATCCAATAAATGTACATGAAGCATATAATGAAGAAAAATGAAAAAAAAGCGAATGAAAGACATTGTGCAGCAATGGAAAAAAAACAACCACTTTCAATTGTAAATATAAAATCACGGAAATATATTGTAGCATGTGGAAGGGGGTGAAACCAGCGTAGTATGATCCAAAAACATACTGCAAATATCTCCACTAAAATGTGTAGGAAAAAATGTCGAAAAACCTCACATTGCAGTTGAAGCTTGAAAAACTACCACAAAAAGTTAGCTCCATACAACTTAAAGTTTTCATCACAAAAAAAAAAAAAAAAACAAAATCAATCTAATGAGAGAGAGAGACAGAGAGAATGAAAGTGAGAGAGTTTATATATACTAGCGATAAATACACACTCCATGCGTGTGCAAAATAAAAAATTTAATCTATAGTAATTTAATTATATATTTAAATTTAATGTGTATACATATAATATCAATATTTAGCACTATAGTTATAAAAAAATAAAATAAGATTTAATTATATAATTAAAAATAAATAGAAAATATACTATAGAATTAGGTTGGATATAAAGAGAAAAAAAAGTTGAATAGTTGGGGAGAGAGATAAGAGATAGGATAGATTAAATTTTGGAGAGAAAAGAGGAAAGAAAAATTTAAAACCCAGATGATCAAGACACTAATAGTTATTAGATGATGTTGGTACTTCATAAAAGAATATATATATATATATATATAATATCACAACCTGCACTCTCTCTCTCTCTCTCTATCTCTCTCTCTCTCTCTCTATATATATATATTGATAATGCCCAAATTCGTCGCCGAACATGGAGACCCGATCCTACGAGGTATTGTCTCGTACCTTGAGATGGTGTGGTTTTGTCTTTTGATAACAAGGTGCCTCGTAAGATGTGATGGAAAGATCATAGCTTATAATCTTGCCAAATCCATACACTCCTTCCAATATAGGATAAGAAAATGGTATCATAATAACCCCCCCCCCCCCAGTCAAGGACTTGGGAAGAGGCACAACGCCATCGTTCCCACAGACGGCACTATTTGATAATGCCCAAATCCGTCGTCGGACACGGAGGCCCAACCATGCGAAGTATTGTCCCGCATCTTGAGACGGTGAGGTTTTATCCTTTGATAAAAAGACGCATTGCAAGGTGTGAGGAGGGATTGTAGCTTATAAGTTTGCCAAGTTCCTACAATTCTTCTACTGTGGGACAAGAATATGGTATCATTATAAGTGTCGATTGTGCCGTCCTTAGGGAGTAAGAGGCGTTGGAGTGCTAGCTAGGGGACTCAACTATCCTGACAGACCTGGATGTCTACAACCACCAAACACACTCTAACAAAAATCCCTCTCCCTCAATCCCAGATGCCATTAATGCTCCCTATAAGTGTAATCCCTAGCATTAAATGCCCAAGATTTGCATTTAATGCAAAAGTCAACCATTAATAAAGTAGTGGCCTAGCCGTCATAGGAGATACCAAGTAGGACAAAAAGTATGTCCACATGTACTATTTGTGTCAGTCAAAGTGACTAACCTCTATCAACCACGTCACATTAAGGCCATACTCATATACAAATGCCTCCAAAGCTCCAAAAGAGGGTAGTGGTTCTTTGATAGAAACACACACTCAACTAAAATAGAGAAAACTATTCATCTTTTTCTTCACTACCTCGATTAGCTTGATTTACTAACTTGAGCATCGGAGAGCTTATGTCGGGACAAATCGGCCGGTCTTACGTTTGCTCATTTCTCTTTGACAGGTGGGCTGCTAACACACATTATTAGAGCTACGAAATTTCGCCACGTAGTCTTACCAAAAACGACCCCTATCATTTTGGCGCTAGAGGAAGGGCCTTTAATCTTGTTAAAGATGTGACTTTCTCATTAACGGAGGAAAGCGATGGTAAATACTAGAAGAACTCAAATGTTTGAGGCAACCTACAAGAAAGACGTTTGTAATATCTCAGAAACGACGCCACTAGATGACAGAGACAATGTCAACGTGATAGACAAAGGGAAGGGCCCTGCTAGGGACGGAGGGGGACCCTTTAATCTCCGCCCACCAATTATTAGGACGGAAAAACAATAGGTGGAGCAAATGGTCATCCACGCAATTAGTCAGATACGATAACTGTTGGGAGCGTACGATGGCCAAACGCTCATATGCCTCCTTTCCGATTACCTTGCTCCATCACCCAATAAAATGAATGCTCTGGCCCACTCTCACCAGCATGAGCATCCAATCCTATCCCATGACAACTCCCGTGCCTAGGAAAGCAGCCGCCTATCTTACTATGAAGACATGGCTGACTCGGGGAACCAAGAGCTTCGCTAACTATGACACCACGATCATCATCGCGGTCCGGTCTGAACTGTAGCCCCCGCCTAGCATAGACATAATCGAAGAGAGGCCTAGGAGGATAAGTTAGTGCAGATGCGCCATTAGGTTAGTTATTTATATTTTGAGGTGGAGTGCTTGTACAGGCGCGAAAAAAATAAGAGAGGGGACTAAGCACACAGAGGGTCTACGCTTCGTCTTCCCCATGCAATCCCATGCCGGAGCGATCCCTGTTCACCTAAGAGACTGTCGAATCTCGTTTGTTACCTAAAGAGTAGATGCTAACAAGTCTTCCTAGGTATAATGGCTTTACGGCCCCAAACGAGCATCTTAAGCACTATGAGAATGTAGTCGGGGTTGCCACAAACAACCTGAACATGTGGGCCTAGCTGTTCTCAACCATGCTCCAAGGGATTGAGCGGTCGTGGTTTAAAAACTTTAACCACAATCCATTTGATCGAACCAAGATCTAGTCGGTAGGTTTCTCAACCATTTTGCGATGAAGACGCCTATGAAGTTGTGCCACACACACCTTTATAGGGTTAAACAACAAGAAGGAGAAACCCTAAGGGTTTTCATGGATAGCTTCAACAATGAGCTCCTCAAAGTCAAGACATAACCATCGAGTTCATGAGGTACGCACTTTATTAAGCATTAAGAAATGAAAAATGTGCCGATGCCATCATTATGCAGGCCCCCTCTAGTACCTCATCTTGAAATATATAGGGGTGGAGGAGCTTAAACTTGTGAAACACACTCTGAAACCCAAGGCGGAGGGAAGAAGCAAGACAAAAGAGGAATAGTCCAGAACTAAAGAGAGGAAGGACCCATCCTCGAGGAAATATGCTACCCTCACTAAGACACGTGTGGAAATCTTTTCCCTCATCAGGAGCCATGTGTTCCCTATGCCTAAGAGGATCCCCAAGGCAAAGTGGGCGAAAAAGAGTCGGAAATATTGTGCCTACCACAAATAATTTGGGCACAACACTGAAGATTGGTACAACTTGCAAGACGAGATCATGGCCTAACCAAGTATTAAAGCATTAAATGAGAATCACACAAAAATATACGAAAATAGATTCAAAACATGGGATTTTTATAGCGAAAAAGGTAAACTACACCATCCTTACACTTAACAATTGACTTAGTTCATAATGAAACTAAAAACAAGAACAAAATCTGAAAAAGAAATAATAAAAGGAGAAGAATTAAACTTATTCGATGGAAATTTCAGATGTAAACTTCCCTCGTTCGGCTGTTTTTCCTTCGCCTCTTGATTTCTTCCTTCTTTCGTTTCCCAAAAATCTTCAAAAGATGAAAAATATGAAAAAGAAATGTTCTAAACTCTAAAACCTAGCTAAAAATGTATATCAGTTGTGGGAATATTTCTAGACTTAAAAAGGGGCAGAAAAACCATAGTGCCGCCTTCCAAAAATAGAGTCCTAATCGAACGTGAAAAGCTGTTAATTGCTGTTGCGGACTTGAGGTACATTCCCAAAATATTTTGGATACGTACACAAACTTATAAATTCGTTTAACTCCTCAATGACTGAAACTGGGTACATACACGAAATATTTTGCGTATGTACTCATTCATACAAATTTGTTTCTTCTCTAAATGGCTAAAATTGGGTTGATAACCAAAATATCTTGTGTAAGTACCCAACTCTTGACTTTCACTTTTCATCTCTTTGATGGTATTTTTCCCATTTCACTTACAAAAAAACGATTTAACTCGAATTTAGGCACAATAAGGTTCAAATGGAGAAAAACACATGATAAGTTCGACAAAATAAACATAAAAATCAAGTAGAATTACGAACTTATCAAATCCTCATGGAGAAGTCAACCCCGAACTCATCCTTGACCCTCTGTAACTCTGTCGTGGTGACATTGCTAGGAATATCGTGGGGGAAGGGTGGAGGTTTGGTGTTTGCCCATTACCGTTCCCCATGCCCAAGAGTTCCTCTCTGGAGTGTGTGCAGCTCTGGAGCCCTCGTCGGCCCCCTTTTTCTTCTTCAACGTTTTTTCTTCTAAGAGGGTCGTCCCCTCCACCATGGGAGTCCTCCCATAGGGGGCTTGGAGGATTGGTTGGAGCAAGACTGGGGGCATCACCCCTTGAGAATGGTCCTGCCGCTGCATTATGAACAGGGCGACTTAGGAGACGAACATCCCTTTTTACCTTAATCTCCTCAGGAGTGGTCTTGTTCTCGTCAATTAGCCTTCTCTTTGGAGCCATCGTTGGAGCCTCAATCTCCACAAGATTTGGGAGATAATAAGGAGATAGTAAAAAATTAAAAAAATAACACAATCACAAAAACAAGAAGAAGAAGAAGAAGAAAAAGAAGAAGGGGAGGGATATCCACCTATCTTGGAGAAGAAGAGTCGCCAGAAAGTTGTGAAATCCTTAGGGTGCTTAGTCTTCTTTTCTTGGCTTTTCTCTCTGAAAATCCATGACGTCTGGAATCGTAAAAGGGAAGATGGATGGACACGGAAACAATTTATAAGAGAGGGACCAAGGCAGGCAAAATGTTACCTGCTATCATTACAAGATGTAATCATGGCAGGACATGCCCCGCTTTTGTCAAACGAAAGGGAACGCCGCCAGTCTGACATACACTAGAGACATGCCTCACAGACACCAACAGGCGTGTGAGCCATCAGGAAACATTAAGAAAGCGTGGTGTTTCAGAGAACTTTAATTCAAAATTTAGAAAGCCCTATTTTGGGAATCCTAACGATAAATAACTACTCTTAAGATGACATCATGATCAAACTCAAGAGTGGGGGGGCTAATAATGTGGCCTAGTTTCTCTCAAAAGCCACGTCATCTTCTCATAAGAGGGATAACACCAAGTATGAGGTTTAATGCCCTCAGTGGCACCGGCTGCCCTTGGAGAGAGGTTTAAGCTGTGACGTCACGTAGAGGTGGACACATAGCTATCTCAGAAAAGTTGAGTATGAGGGTCAATACCCTTGGTGCCGCAAGCTGTCCTCGAAATGAGGTTGAAGCTCATAAAAGGAGGCTTCAGAGTGGGACCTAACCCACTAGAGGGACACTATTCCCCATATCCAACTATTCGAGGGAAATGTTCTCGAAGAGGGTTCGAATGTGGTACTCGAGATACCCCCACTTACTGGGCCCAGCCCCAAGCGTGGAAGGTTTCCTCAAAAAGGATACTCCGTCTTAAAGGCATCGATTGTGTCTTCCTTAGGGAGTAAAAGGCGTTGGAGTGCTAGTTGGGGGACCCAGCTACCTTGACAGACCAGGACGTCTGTAGCCACCAAACATACTCTAACAAGACGCCCTATCTCCCTCAATTCCAATTGCCATTAATGCTCCCCATAAGTGTAATCCCTAGCATTAAATGCCCAATATTTGCATTTAATGCAAAGGTCAAGCCCTATTGATGAAGTAGTAGCCTGGTCGTCATGGGGGTACCAAGTAGGGCGAAAAACATGTCCACTTGTAGTATCTGTGTCAGTCGAAGTGACCAACCTCCATCAACTGCTTTATATGAAGGCCACACTCATATAAAAATAGCCTCCAAAGCTCCAAAAGAGGGTAATGCTTCTTTAACTGAAACACACACTCTACTAAAATAGAGAACGCTATTCATTTTCTTCTTCTCACCTTGAATAACTTGATTTGTTAACTTGAGCGTTGGAGAGCCTACGCCAGGGCATAATCGGCTAGTCTTATGTTTGTTCCTCCCTTCTTGACAGGTGGGCCGTTAGAACACATCACCAAAGCCATGAAACTTCACCATGTGGTCTCACAAAAAAAGACCCATATATATATATATATATACACACACACACACACACACACACACACACACACATATACATATTTAAGATTGAATTTTCACTTACTACAAGGTCCAGTGGGCAAAGAGCATATAATTATATGTACTTCCTTTACATTTAAATAATGTGATTTTTCGATTTTAGATACGTGCTTATTGTGCATTTTTCGAAAGCCATTGAATAGATTTTTGTTTTCTTTTATAATCGTGGTGAAAGTCTTGTGTTGATAGGAGTTTTTGGAGGTAATCTTTTTTACTGTTGTTAATATTTGCACTTCGAAATTATTCTAACCTTGTATTTATATAAAAGTGACTTGGGCCTTTTTTTTTTTTAAGAGGAAGTGGCTGATGCGGTGAATGGCTTGAGTAGACACGAAAATGGTTTCATGACATTACTAACCATAAACGTGCACACAAATGAATATACACACACAAAAGATTAATTTTGCTTTTATTTTTATTTTCTTTGGACTTTTATGTCATTTTCTTTGTTTTATATGTTATACAGCGTGATTAGAGTTCAACATAGGAGAAGAAATGCATACTTTAATGAAGGGCTTTACCGTTAACATTTTATGCATATGTGTTTATCTACACATAATCATACATTTTCATGTTATGACGTGTTAAATATGAATATTTTAGTACATATACATGTAAACAATTGACCTTCATAATTCACTTAAAATTGACATATTAGAACATATCAAGATATGAATGAGCTAAAATTAGATGAATCATGTGGTATAAAATTTTGAGTATTTGTTGTTTTCCTCTCATCAAGATATTAGAAAATCGATTTGCAGGTTCAAATATTTGTTTTTTAAAAAAAATTAAAAAATTACTTTGGCAATGAATCCAAATTAATATATCATTATGTGTCAGTCGGTTACTTTAAATTTATTACAATATACTGATTAAAATGGACTTAGTTAAATAGATAATGTAACTTTTTGGGAATACATTAAACAAATTTTAATATTCTTTAAACTAATTATGTTGATTTTATATTGTACTAATTCGATGATCTCCTTTCTTTTGTTGTTGTTGTCGTTTTATTTTAATAAAAAATTTATTAATAGGTTTAGTTGTATAAAAGTGAGTCATCAATTCATTCTTTTGTCTAGGTAATTGAAAAAAAATTATATTTTTTGCTCAAAAATTATCATCATGTCATGAAATTATATTATTCAAACTTAGTTCTTTTGTTCGTAAATTAAATTTTGTCCAACTCACTCCTCATACTTCAATTGGTAGGTAGTTTTCATCACAATTTTGATTTGAGTTTATAATATACCTTGAATGGGTAAAATAATATAAATATTATAAATTCAAAAATAGTTATAAATTTCTTTATGCTTTATTCTATTTTTCATTTACAAATTTCTTTGTGCTTAATGTATTTAACTTTTCAACTTTATACGTAGGATGGATAACAATCAAGTGAAATAAAAGCTTTGCAAGATGAAAATGAAAGCGAGAATTACATGCTAAACGCTATAGAAGAGTAACTGATCATTTGGTTGTTGAAATTCTGGCTTGGTTCGATAGGGAGTATCCATTATTATTGGAATCAAATAATAATCATTATGCACTTGGTGAAGAATCTCATATTTATAGTCCACCAACACAAGGTAGGTGAGCAAAATAAGGATCTTCAACACGTTCCATACGAGAAACATCATCGCACACTACAAAAAAAAAAAAGATTTAGCCACGGATTTTGGCCAAAAATCCATGGTTAAGTGGTAACCTATGGATTTTCTTTGTAGCTAAAAGTAGGGTGGCGAAATAAATCTATAATCCATGGTTATTAGCCATGGAAAATCCATGGCTAAATAAATCGTAACTAAAAATAGTAGTTAAGGTACGAACTAACTAAATAAATCCATAATCCGTGGCTATTAACTATGGATTTTTCGTAGCTAAACCCAGCGACAAATTTACCTATGAAAAATCTATGGCTAAATTGACGCGAAATTTAGCGCCAATTTAGCCACCAAATTTAGCTACGGATTTTTTGTGGATAAATTTAGCCATGGATTAGCCATAGAAAATTCGTGGCTATTTTTTTCATTTTTTTTTTAATTTGTGGCAAATAGCCACGAATTTTTTCCCTAGCTAAAATCTATGGTTAAATGTCATTTTTCTTGTAATGGCATTCAAACCAAGATACTCCTATGCCAGAAGTTAAAGGCGTGGTGGTAGAAATATATTAAATCCATTAAGTCATGTCAATAAGGCGGAGAATGGTATGCTCTCTTAAGTGCTGATAATTAAATTAGTCATTATTTAACATATGCAATGTTTTAATCATTTTATCATTTTTATTTTAATAATTACTCGATACTTTTGAAAATCCATTAAGATATCTAATTTTGAAACTAAATTGATAAAATAAAGTAGAGTTATATATTTAAAATGTTGGCTACTTAATTGTTGATGTTTACAGGACAAGAGCTTGTGGGTGATAATGCAAACAATCAATTTGCATCAACAACACTTCTTCACGCTCAAGCCATGAATGGTAAATGAAATGTCTTACAATTCTTATTATATATGCATCAAATTCATTTGTGTTATAATCTTTATTATTTTCTTTTTGAGCTTATATACATTATATATTGAACAGATAATTACTGTTTGCAACCCTAACTATGCGGATTTTTGCACTTTGCAACCTAAACTTTTTCGGGTTACCGGTTGCCACCCGATCTATACGTCTTTTTGCAGTTTGCAACCTAAGTACAATTTCTGATCAAAAACCGTTACTGGGGCAGCGACACGTGACCTGCACGTGATTATCAGGTGGGTAAAGATGAATCAGAAATTTTGCCCAAGTTCGAATTGTGAAAACAAATTTAGGGCTTAGGTTTTGTTTATTTGTCAAATCCTCTCTTCATCTGTCCTAAATCCTCACTTTCATTTTGTTAACAAGCATAGGAAGTTAGAGACGAGAGAAACGCCAAATCAGAATTCCAAAAATATCATAGAGAAGATGGGTTGGGAAGTTAGAGACGAGAGAAATGCGAAATTCCGAAAAGGGAAGCTAGCTCTTGAGTATGGTACGTGTTAGAATTTAGGATTTTTGTGCTTTATCTTCAATTTTTTCTTTTGATTGAGATTAGTATTTGGTTTTTTTTTGTTGTTTTTTGGATGGTGTGATGTGTTTTGGCATTTTATGTGATTGTGCTTGAAAAAGTCCCCATTCTTTTTCGATTTTGGAAATGCATGTGGTCCTAAAATGTGTATTGTAAGCCTGAAGTCAGGATTTTTTATGCGACATTGTATTTTATTTATATGATGTTTGTTAATGTTTTGCTGGTGGGGGACATGAGGGGTTTGATGTAGTTGTGCTCCCAAAAGTGATTTTTTTTCCCTTTGTTGGTGGCTTTGATATGGTCCCAAAAACCATGTGTTCCATTTTTGTATTTTGTGTGTGGTGGGGTTTTGTTGGTTTTCTTCCTAACTAATGGATTCCTGTTCTTTATCGCTCTCCCCAACAGGACCTGAAAATGTGAAATTTACTATTAGAGTTCACCATTCTGGATTGTTTGTTAATTTAGGGAAAAATTGTTATGTTAATGGGACAGTCAGCCATATTGACCATTGTAACTCTGATGAAATTTCTATGTTAGAAATAGGTAACATGGCCAGAGAGTTGGGACTTGTGGGTTTACTGAGTTATTACTATAGTGTTGATGGTGTAAACAATGCAGAGTCTTGTACCCTCATGTCTAATGATAATGATGTCATGAATTTGTTTAACTTCATTGATGAGAATAGAATGGTTGGGTTGTTTGTAGATCATAGTGAGTCTGTTGATGAAGTTAATGAACATTTACTGACTGTTAATGAGCCTCTTCAATTTGTTGGGGATTTATTTGATAATAATGCCATTGGGGTGGGGGAACCATCTAGTGTGAATGATGTAGGGGTGGGGGAGCCATCTAGAGTCAATGATATAGGGGTGGGGGAGCCATCAAATGTTGAAAGTAGTGACAGTGAATCACAATCTGTGGGATTGGATTCAGAGTACTCTGATCACTTAGTTGATAGTGATTATGAATTCTCTGGCGATGATGACATTTTTGAAAAAACCATAGACCGTGATGTGGAATGGGAAGGGGGGGCCTTCATGGGGGAAAGAATGTCAGTGGGGATGATAATGATGAAGATGTAGATGATTTGTTGAATGAGGGTGTTAGGCCTGTAGCAAACCTACATAATGGTTATCCTATGTTCAATCCCAAAGTGGATACTGTTAATCCTAAATTTGAGTTGGGGCTTTGTTTCACTGATAGTGCAACTTCTAGGAGAGCAATTAGGAAGCATTCTATTAAAAATGGTAGAGATGTGGCTTTTACCATTAACCATAAATTTAATGTTCAAGCCAAGTGCAAACGTGAAAACTGCCCATGGTTAATTTATGCTTCCAAGGTTCAAAAAGATGACACTTTGCGGATTAAAACTTATAAAGGGAATCATAAATGCCCTAGAAAGCAATCTGTTTCACATGCCACATGAAAGTTCTTAGTTGATCTTTATAAGGATAAAATCCTTACTGATCCCAGATGGCCTGTTGAATCAATGATGTGTATGCTTCAAAAGGATATAAAACTTTTGTTTTGTAAGAGTAAAGTATACAGGCTAAAGAAAAGGGTGTTATAGGAGAGGACTGGGTCTGATAGTAAAAAATTTGCATTGTTGTGGTCATATGCAGAAGAAATCAGGAGGACAAATCCTGACACTACTGTTAAAATAAAGAGTAAAATGATGGGTGTGCAATGTCACTTCAAAAGATTTTATATTTGTTGGGGGGCTCTGAAGAAGGGTTTCTTAGAAGGGTGTAGGCCTGTAATTTTTCTTGATGGATGCAATATAACGAACCTAACTGGGGTTGTTTTATTAACTGCAGTAAGCATTGATGGAAACAACTGCATCTACCCATTTGCATATGCAGTTGTAGAAAGAGAGAAAAAAAAAATCATGGGAGTGGTTCATCTTTCTTTTGAAGGATGATTTGCATGTTACAACTAATCAACACTGGACTATTATGTTAGATAAACAAAAAGGTTTGGTTGATGCTATTGATGAATTACTCCCAGGTTGTGAACACAGGTTTTGTGTTATGCATTTATACCAAAAATTCAAACAATTGCACAAGGGTTTAGCACTTAAAAATCTTGTTTGGAAAGCAGCTAAAGCCACAAGGGTAGTTGAATTTGAGAGGACAATGGAAGAATTGAAGGATAGAGATAAAAATGCATTTGAATGGTTAGCACAAACACCTCTTGTTCACTGGTCCAGGTCTCATTTTAGCACTCATTCTAAATGTGAATGTTTGTTGAACAACATATCTGAAATTTTCAATTCTCTTCTGTTAAGATCAAGGTGTATGCCTATTCTAAGCCTGCTTGAAACAATCAGAATTATTTTGATGAAGAGGATTCATTTCAAGAGAGATGAAATGGTAAAACATGATGGACCTATCTGCCCTAAACCCAGCAAATATTTAGATTTACAAAAACAGAAGTCAATGGAGTTTATATGTCACTGGAATGGGAAAGATCAATTTGAGATAGAAAACTGCTATGGTGAAAAATTTAGGCTTCATTTGGGTGAGCAGTCATGTACCTGTAGGAAGTGGGAGTTAGTAGGTATTCCATGTGCACATGCTATATGTGGGATGTACTATTTGGGATATATGCCTGAAAATTATGTCTATGACTGTTATAAAAAAGCAACTTATTTGAAAACTTATTCTTACCTTATGGACACCTTGCATGGATGTGAGTTGTGGCCAAAAGTGGATACTCAGCCTTTAGTACCTCTTGTTAATGGGAGATTGCCTGGTAGACCTAAGAAGCACGCAAAAAGATGAGATCCAAAAACCAAAAAGGAAAGGTCAGTCAAACTTGGGCAAAAAAGGGGTCGTTATGACTTGTTCAATTTGCCACAAGCCTAATCACAATGCTAGAGGCAGCCCAATAAAGAAACAAAGTGAGCCTACAAGTGAAAGATTAGAGGTGCCTGCCCCAATTAGTGACACCCAAGAGAGTGTAACTCGGGTAAAATCTAGTCACAAACATAAGTTTCAAAATAACTGTCAATTTCATTAATCATTGACTGCTATTATCACTGTGCAGGGCAAAAAAAGCAAGCTTGGAACTCAAGTGTCCAACCAAAAGACAACCTCGAGTGTTCAAGCGTCACCAAGAATGATGACAAGGAGCATGTCAGTTGAGCAATCAAGTTCAGTACCGCAACCTAAGAAGAGAGCACTTGGCGTCAAGAGGAAACTTCAAGTACATACGAACCATCAAATTTTTTAGCAAGTTCTCAAAATAATATCTATCATAACCCTTTATTTTGCTTTTTTGTAGGTCTACAAGGCTACAGCCCAAGAGCCATTTGTCAAGAAACAAATAGTTATCACAATCAAAGAACCTGTTGACATTCCACCAACTAAGCTCAAAAATACCAGTTCCAACACGACCAATCAAGATAAAGGCAAGGCCAAAGTGGTTCATGATCCACCACCAAAACCAAGATCATAACCACTAACCTTCAAGCAAATCAGCAATGAGAAGTTGTACGAAGCAAATAATAGCACTCAAACTAGGTCAAACCTTGTCAAGACCACCTTGGAGGACACCCGGGATTAGCTTAACAAAAAATGTCAGGTTTACCAATACACCTAGTCGCAAATGCTCAACACAAGTCATTACAGTTGACAATTGTTCCATTATGTGAATGTTAGATGCCATTGTGCAAGTTTTTGTCAATGATTGGTATATATTTGGGATGTTAACAATTTGTCAGATGCTATTGTGCAAGTTTGTGTCAAGCTAAGCGAACTAATGTTTTTTGGGAGATTATCTTTTGGGTGAAGTTTTGCCAAAACATTGGATAGACTTCATTGTACCTTTGATTATGAATAGAACGGAAATTTAACTTTTGCTGCTCATTATAATTGTCTTTATACTTAAAGCCAAACATCATTTTCATACTGCAAACATCCATTGCACTTGAATTCATTTACATGCAAAACATTAGGTTCATGTCAACATTTCCATTGCTGTTGCAAATTGAAAGCTCAACATGCCCTTTAAACCAACACATATCTACAAAAAAAAAAAAAAAACCAACACATATCTACTTGCTTGATTTCTTTTTACAACAACACAACTAAATGCATAATACATAAGACCCAAGACAAGACTATTGCCACCCATAGCCACCTCTCCCTTGTTCTCCTTTGCTTCACTTCTTTTTCAAGAACCCTCACACGATTGCGCAATCCAAGTAGAATTTGTCTAGCCCTCGTGCACATTGGTGGATCAATCCACATGAAGTAACCACAATTTCCCACTTATTGCAATAAAAATAAAAAAAATTACTTAAAGGAAAACCAAATATAAAAAATCACCTACAAAAATAAAAATTATTTCCAAAATAATAAGGTTTCATCTAAATAAAACCGTAATAATTGTTCTTTCATTAGAAACCCCATTTCATGGCAGCAATCTCAAATATTTCATTTGCCTAGAGAAACAAGGGTTTCAAATAAAACCCTCTTACCCAGTATTTGGGCAGGCCACATATCTTATTCCCGGGTCATCATCACCCCCGCAATGTCTTGCTTACGGTGCTTTTGCCACATCGACAAACATCTTCGGTCACCATAAACTCTGCCATCTGCTTCCACATTTTCGTTCACAAAAGAGAAGGAGAAATGAAGACAAGTGAGATTTCCATTCCACATATATTATTGGCCAAGACAAGTTATGAATTATTAATATATTTTATTTTCAACTGGAATGACCAAAACGCCCTTACTCACAACACATGTAGGTCACGTGTAGCCGGCCTGGTGACGGTTTTTGATCAGAAATTGTACTTAGGTTGCAAACTGCAAAAAGACGCATAAATTGGGTGGCAACCAGTAACCCGAAAAAGTTAGATTGCAAAGTGCAAAAACCAGCATAGTTGGAGTTGCAAACATTAATTATCTCTATATTGAATTACATGTCCAATGTCCACCAATGTATGTGTTGAATAAGAAATTGTAGGTATTTGTTAAAATAAACACATAGCATGTGCCCCGCTTTTAAGTGGGGATAGTACTTATATGTACATTGTATTACCCTTCAAATATTAATATTTTATATAATATCATATAGGCTGCAATTTGAACTATAACTATTATTAATATTTTTCTATCACTTACGAGTTATAATAGCTGATAGAAAGTGTAAAGTAGTACGGCATCATAATCAGGTACTACTAGGCCAAGATGCAAAGATTCTCATAGGGATGAAGTCTTTCTTTATTCCTATTATATAGTGAGGCTAGAAGATTGAGGAGACCATATTAATTTGGATGACCAACTAATTTGTAAGTCATTCTATCCTTTCATTTAGTAATAATATTATTATTTTTCTATTGTATGTGTTATATAATTTTGTATTATCACATATATCTTTGGATTAGTCGTGTGTGTATCCCAATGCCATTCGAGATCTAGTAGTATTCTCATTTCGAGAAATCATGCTTCTTGATACTACATAAGTTAAGATTTTTTTTGTCTTATGCATTTATATTTAAAAGTTGATACATTTACAAAATTGTAATCTCTTTGTATATAATCAACACGACAATAGTTTGCATGGTTCTTTGGGGTAAATGTAAAGTTGACGAAGGCAAATCATTATTATAGATGATTGATCACAATAACATTGTGTTGGCATGTGGAGTTATAGTAAAAGTTTTTAAAGGTGAATAAATCGCAGTGTATAAATCCAAAATTTAATAAAATATTGATTATATGTGTAGTATTTGTAGGCCCTTATGTGCATGCACATTGATTTAGTAAGTTTTATGTTAACTATTAAATAAGTTTACATATCGTCTCAATAATTGGTGAGAAAAAATCTATTTTAAATATGCCATAAGATTTTATGTCCATTGTAGTTTTTCATTTAGTAAACATTTTAGTAGGTTCTTTGAAGACCAGGGTATATGAAAGTTGGTCTCACTAATATATTCACAGTAGATTTACTATATTGACATCGTTGAAAACTTCAAATGCCGAAGCATGCAAAGAGAATTCAGATACGAGATTATACACATACAAAGGATGTGAGTATATTGATTTTTATATTTTGTTTCACCACTTATTATGTGAAATACATCGCACTTGAAAATAATAATGTAAGTATGTGTAAGTGAAATTTTTCCTCATTGTTGCACAGTATTGAGAAAATTAACACTGACAAAATATGGTATGTAACATTCAATCATTGTCAAAATAGTTGCAAGTCTTATTATGGACAAATGATATGTACCAATTGTGATGATGTCGTTAATGAAACTATCAAGTAAGTTTTTTTTTTTACTGTCAATGTATTTAAACATTTCAATATATATATATATATATATATTTGTATTATTCAAAGGGGTTTCTCTTTAAATGCATGTTTCTTGTTCATTTAAAAGTGAAAGACAATAGTGGTGTGATTGATGTAAATCTACTAAACAAGCAGGGTGAATATATGTTTTGCTATCAAGCTGTTTATTTCAAAAGTTTACAAAAAAATGTATAATCACAATTCTATTTTATGCAAAATAACTTCTCAAGTGTACTGGCAACTTTTGTATGATATATAATATTGTTAGGAAAACGGTGCAAGGTTATTACAGGATCACATCAACCCTCTCCTAAGTCGCGCATTTACATTCATCATACCCGTACCACCAAAATTTGTGAGACCAAATATCCGTTGCACGGTGAATTTCATTTAGTTGTCTATTGGGTTGAGGAGTGTTTCTAACTTTTGAATAGATTATTGCATCTATGAACATAAAGTATAAGGTTTATTGAATTCAATGTTGACAAAATCATAAAATTCACATTTTTAAAAGGGATATTTACACTGAACTACTATAAAATTTGCCATAATCAAAAATTAAACCCTAAACTTCTCAAAATTACCTAAACAACCTTAAGGTATGCAAATATTTTACACATGTTAATCTTATGTCTACTACCAATAGGACTTTTAATGAAAACTGTTAAATTTTAATATGTTTTTCATAATTTACCCTTTTAGTCAAATTTGACAAAATTTCACATATTTTGTAGCACTAAAATGTGCAATGGGCATAATAATTTGGTCCTTCCTATTTCATACATATTATTAGGGGTGGGCATTATATTGGGCTTTTGCGATTTGGGGAGTTCGGGACGGGTACCTGAAATTTTGGGTAGCAGATTTGGCTCCCCGATCTCGTCCCAGTTATTTGGGGATCAAGTACCCGGATTTTATTAAAAAAAAGAGGGGGAGAGAGAGAGAGAGAGAGAGAGAGAGAGAGAGAGTTCCCTATTGTTGTTGTTACATGATAAAGAGGTCCAACATAATTTACAAATTAAAAGTTTGTCCGTCGCCTGCCGTTGCCTGCTGGAACTTCCTCTGCCGACTGCCGCTGCTCGCTGGAGCTGGTACTTCGATGCGAGATGAGAGACGAGAGAGATGACAGACTTGGAGTCGAGTGGGCGTTTTGGAGAGTTGAGAAAGCAGCAGAGAGAGACAACAACCGAGAGAGTAGAGGGAGACACGAGATAGAGAAGAGAGAAACTTAGAATGTTTTTTCTGATTCCTGACTTTAGTTTTCAAAAAATATATTTTCTTAATAAATAAATTCAGGTACCCAAAATCCCGATCGTGTATAAAATTCTACCTAATCCCAAATTAACGAGTCCCGATCGGGCTGAGCTTAATCAAAGAATCCTGATCAGGTCGGGTACTCGATACCCAACTCGAAACGCCCACCCTTATAGGGATGGCAATGGGTTCGGGTTAGACCTATTGGCTGGTTTTAAGACTCCTAACCGGGTGCGGGGCGGGTCCCGGGTCTACATTTTAAAATCCAGACCCACCCCGAACCCGCCCCGGTTAGTAATTATATATTTTTTTATTTATTAGTTTATGTAAATTTATATAATATACATCTATATTTCATATATAAAAGTATATATTATATAAATAGTTACTTAAAAAAATAAATATGACACTCTTGTATATAAAAATAATTATATAACATTAATAATTAAGTTATGATTTCAAAATATATGCAAAAAAATATGTAATAACAATGTTTAATTTTTTAAAAATTAAAATCTGTTCATAAAAATTTGTAAATAATTAATACTTTAGTAGTACTATTATTTTTTCATGTTTATAAAGTTATAATAATATCAAATTTCTTTAAAAAAATATTTTTTTAATTATTTTAAAAACATAAGCCGGGTCTACCGGATCTAACCCGGACCCGGTGGGTTCGGGGCGGGTCCAGGCCCAGGTCTAAAAAATCCTCGGTAGGGCAGGTCCCGGGTTTGGCTAAACCCGGCCCGTTGCCATCTCTACACCCCTACATACTATGCCTAGTGGCATTTTTAGCCCTACAAAAATTAGTCAAAGTTTAACCAAGAGGAGAAAATAAGAATATGTTAAAATTTAATAGTTTTCCATTAAAAAACCTAACAATAGTAGATGAGCGACTAACATGTGTAAAACGTTTGCATACTTCAAGATTATCTTGCTAGGTAATTTTCATGAGTTTAGGGTTTAATTTGTAATTTTGACAAATCTGAGGATGGTTCAGTGTAATTATCCCTTTTTATAAAGGAATTATTGGCTATAGAATTGCCTATTATGCTTATCATTTATTTTAATCTTAGGTATGTTCAAAATTTTTGACGAATTATTTACAAACTATTCGATGTTTGTTATTAGATAATTATATATAGTTAATTTTCTGTGCTTGCATATTCATATCGAAAAGATATAATAGCGTTTCATGTACCGATTTGTAAGATTATGTTAGTTTTAGTCTTTTTTATGTTCCAAAATTTTGTGCGTTATATTTATTTATTATTAAACTTGCAATTGCTCAAATTTCCTAAATTTTCTATTAGAACAATGAACAGAATTTTTATTATTGTAGTAAAATAAAGACTCGTTTCGCATATTCATGTGGAGAGTGTTTATGACAGTTTGACTAAAAAAGTTACTTTTATATTTATATAATTTAAAAAATATATTATGTATAGAACTTATTGCAATAAAAATTATGAATAGAGTATTAAATTAAATTTTTAATGGATATTATTTTTTTCATGCATATCGCTGAGTTACATAATAGTTATCCATACTAAGATATGTTATCTACTGTCTCGAATAGCCTATTCGCTATAGTCGGTTGCTTGGTCATTGATCTGATTTAGATATAGGAGGATCATAGATAAGGACATTCGCAACTAGCCTAGCATGTGATTCTTGTTGGTTAGACTTTAGGTATGCTAATAGATCGAAATTATTCCCAAACCTGCTTTTAGACCCACTCCATTAGGGGCAGATTTTTAGGTTTCTGAATGGGCTCGGTAGATCTTAGGCTTTAATCTAACATTGGAACAGTTGGACCCACTCAAACCATCCCCCTAACGACTTATGTATACTTTTTAATAATTATTTGGGCGAATTATAGTTATCTTTTCTGAATTTTGCTAAAATTACGAACAAATCTCTCCAAGAAATTATTAAAACCATTCTCGAGTTTTTCAAAAAGTATGTAAAGTTAACGGAGTACAAAAATTTCTGTTATTATCCTTAACATTTGATTTCCAAACACATCCCATAAAGTATAGTGAAACTATAGAAAAACCCATTAAGTATTAGAATTGACAAACTATAACACGCCCTGACAACAACGGCAACAATCTCTACACGTTGAAAATTCGTAAAACACATTTTTGGAATTGCCTCATTTTCAGCTCGATCCACAATGATGGGTCAGTCATCACCATTTGACCTTGTTTAACTTTTGGTCAACGCGCCTCGATTCTCATGTGGCAAACTCCGTTGGAATTCGATGATGTCAACACCATTGAACGACCTTACTTTGAGAATTCCAAACCTCATCATCGTTGGTAAAAAGGGTTCTCCCTCATTCGGTCCTCATTTTGCTCGTTAGTGGTACCGCCAGTCTCGCCTTTTGACATTTTTTTACAGACCTCGACCATCACATCCATCACAAATGTCTTTAGAAAAAAAACACTCAAACTTTTTTCTCTCTTTTTCGTGGCAAAACCCTAACGGTCGAAGTTTTTTGTTGGATAGGCAAACCTCAGAGGGTGGAGTTGTAAACTTAAATACTTAAGGGTTTTTTCATAGTTTCAACAAGTCTCATTGGAGGTGTTTATAGTTCACCATTTTGTCAGCAATTAGTCAAAATATTAAAAGAAGGTAGTTTGGGGAAAAAAAAGATATAATTTTTCTGATGAAACCCTAACATGAGGGTTTTTTTAATGTAATTTTATCAAACCTAGATGGTAGTTGTAATTTCCCATATCTAAAGATTTTTTTATAATTTCGATATATCTCGAGGAAAGTAACTGTAATTTACCCTAATTATAATTTATATATGTAAGATGGGTTTGTCTATTGTTAGGTAGGATAGAAAAAGTTTAATGTTAGGTACCCTTATTTTATTAGAGTACCTGTTACCTGTTTTACAGGTTACGTTTACCTGTAACTTAGTATGCAGGTTGCCATTACCTGCTACTTGTTGTTTACCTATAAATTTAAATAGTATTTATATGTGTGAGGTCCATTATATTAAATTTATTTTATCCATTTATTATTTAGCTTTTTTTATTAATTTTTATTAGATATTTTTTAGCATTTGATCTATCACCAAACATAATAACATGTAGAGCATTTTATCATACAAATTTTAATAAAAAAAATATTATAATTTATATTAATTTCAACAAATTTCTTATGGCAATGTGTTATTAATTTTTTTGAAATATATTTTTTTATTGAATATAACAACAAAAATTTGATTGCTTCTTAAAATATTAAATTGGCGCTTAAAATGTATTTTAAATTCGAAATTAAATTGATGCTTAAAATGATATATCCATCTCTTAATTATAAATTTAACAATATTTATCTATCTTCTTAGTTTATTTTATTTTTGATCAATGTTCCAGATCACTATTCATCATTAGTCAATTTATGTCAATTCGCTAAAATTATAATTAAAATTCCATAAGTCCCATAAATCAATAATTTTTATAATAATTACTTAATTTATTTAACTGAGTAAATAAATATTTTATAATGATAACTATGAATTTGTTTTGGATACAGATGATAACTATGAATTTGTACTAATAAAAAAAATCTTTCAATTTTTAATTTAGAAAATAAAATTATTAACATAAGGTATTACTATTATTTAATTTGATACTCTACTTACTTATAAATTTTATTATAATATAATTGATTTATGTACATATTTACCACTCATTTTCCATCATATAATTAACCTTTATATGTGTTAGACAAGATGGGGGGGGGGGGGGGGACGAGAGAGAGAGGAGAGAATTAATTAGCGTTGAATAACTTTCCTACTTATTAGGATTCTCTTCTCATTAATCCCTTAAATTGAGGAGATTTGAAAATATATTTACCATATTTTTAATAATTCAAAATAAATAATTGTGACTTATATAGCTGGTTATAGGTCAAAATAAAATATATAAATATGTTAAAAATAAATTTTAAGTACACGTGGCAATTAATTAAGACCATACCTAATATTAGGTAGTACAAAGCTACCTTTTATTAGAAGTCCCCATGTAAGATATGTATTTGTATTTCGTAAAAAAGAATTACGAGCATATTCCATACATAATTACATACAAAATATAAATATAATACTCTTTATATTATAATAATAAATAAGCTATATGATCAATATACATATATATAATGTGCTTTAAACTTGTTAAACTAAAATTTTGTTTAGATAAATTTATAAAAGATAATTCTTTGATAGTACCCAATACTAACAAAATAGCTATATATTGAGACATCACAGAAGCATCATTACAAGTGAATATTGAGGATGAAAAAATAAATAATTTCTAATAAAAAAGAAAATAATTACAAAGAAAGTCAAATGAAAATAATATTGAAGAGTATTTGAAGATGAAAAAAGATAGAGAGGGGAGAGGGAATAGAAAGTAAAAAGAACGTGATAACAGATAGAGGAGAGGGGAAAATGTAAAAAAAACAAAAAAAAAATAACAGACCCAAAAATATTGTTAAATCAAAGATAGTTATAAAAGATGCTCCCCTTTATAAAATAATATAGATTTTGGAGACAAGATACCATGTATTTTGCTATGACAATAGCTTATTTGACACTTTCTTAGTGCTGTAAAAAATACTCTATTAAAAGTTGGTATAATTTATCGAAACACCCTTTATTTAGTGTTATAATTAGTAAATAATTGCGACAATTTTGCACTTTAAAACTATCTCATTGTACATGCATGTCAAATTAGATCTTTTTAGATAGATCACACTATGTTGTTCTTATATATTTTACATAAGTATCAAGAGTGCCCAACAACCTGTAAATTATAACAAAAGGTGTGGACATATGAGGGTGAGAACGGTCAAACCGCATGCGTTTAGAAGTTGTAGTTAGATATATGCAGCTTTTACAAAAGAGAAGTTCAATTCAAATTGTCCAATTTGAAACAAAAATATATGCGTTGTCCAGGTTTCCTGGACTCCAAAGGAGAAAATTTGTTCATCCGACCTTTCAAGTTTTTTTTTAATTTAATAGCCCTCAATTTATTTATTTTTTTTTTTTTTAAGTCAAATATCTGATGTGGCATAATTTAAAGGTCAATTAAGTAAAACTAACAAGTTTAGAATTGGACGGGGGTCGAATTGTAAATAAATAAATTTATAACTTATATGATATCGATCAAACGATCGTGTACGTTATGTGCTTAATAGTTGCTTGATCGATCAAAATAATCGATTGATCGATCACTATATATCTTGATCGATCAACACAATCGATTGATCGATCATTTATGTCGCTTAATCGATTATTTTTTGATCGATTATTATGTGTCGTTTGAGCGATTATTCTTCATCGATCACACATCGCTTAAGCGATATAGCATGTTGATTGAGCGATATAGCATGTCGATCGAGCAATCTGGCATGTCGATCGAGCGATCTGGCATGTCGATCGAGCGATCTGGCATGTCGATAGAGAGATCTGGCATGTCGATCGAGCGATCTGGCATGTCGATCGAGCGATATAGCATGTCGATCGAGCGATCTGGCATGTCGATCGAGCGATATAGCATGTCGATCGAGCGATCTAGCATATCGATTGAGCGATATGGCATGTCGATTGAGCGATATGGCATGTCGATCGAGCGATATGGCATGTCGATCGAGCGATATGGCATGTCGATTAAGCGATTGTTCTTGATTGATAGCATGTCGATCGAGCGATCTAGCATATCGATTGAGCGATATGGCATGTCGATCGAGCGATATGGCATGTCGATCGAGCGATATGGCATGTCGATTAAGCGATTGTTCTTCATCGATAGCATGTCGATTGAGCGATCTGTTATGTCGATTGAGCGATATACCATGTCGATTGAGCGATATGCTATGTCGATTGAGCGATATAGTATGTCGATTGAGCGATATGTCATATCGATTGAGCGATATTGCATGTCGATTAAGCGATTGTTTTTAAATTTGTATAATTTTACAAATTACAGCATAAAACATGATATTTCATTATTCTAATGATATAAGTAACTACATTCAAAGAGAATAATTAAAATTTCTTGCCATTTTCCACATTATGTGCGTAATTGTTTGAAGCAATCACATTACGTCGCTTAAGGGATATGTGTCAAATACTCATGATCACTTGATCGATTGTCAGATCTCTTTGGGGATATATGTAGATCAACTTTGAGTTTTGTATGGTCCCATATCATAAATTCAATAAATAACTACATTGTTCCCATATAACTTCAAAGTTTGTTGTATATACTTTGGCCAGTATAACCACAAGTTGTGATCTTTATATGAAAAATTTGTATAATTTTACCAATTATAGTGTAAAATATGTAGATCAACAATTTAAAGATGTGTGCAAGATAACTTTGAGTTTTGTATAATCTCATCTCATGAATTGGATAAACAACTAGATTGTTCCCATATAACTTTAAAGTTCATTGTATATACTTTGGCCAGTATGACCACACGTTTTGATTGTTATATGAAAAATTGGTATAAGTTTAAAAATTACAACGTAAAATATGATATTTCGCTATTTTAATGATATAAATAACTAGATTCAAAGAAAATAACTAAAATCTCTTAGTATTTCCAACTAGATTGTTTCAATATAACTTCTTAATTCATTGTATTTACTATAGTCCTAATGATTATAAAACATAACCACTATCATGAGAAATGTGTATAATTTGACAAAATGAAGTTTATAATTTGATCATTTGTTGTTTTAACACTATAATATATTCACAAGATATGTTTAATTTCTCATTTACAAGAAAAATAGTTAAATATTCTTATATTTTTTTTCGTTTTAGATCAATTGATATTTAATATCGCTTAAGTGATAGTTTGTAAAATATACATGATCGCTTAATCGATCACTTGATCGCTTAATCGATCACTTGATTACTCAAGTGATCGCTTAAGCGATCACTTGATCGCTCAAGCGATCTTCGATTCAATTCTTTTCACCTACCCACCCACAGTCAATCCCCAAACCCAAAAACATGACAGACACAGAAAAAGGAAAACCCACGCACAAACACGCACACACACATCAAATTAAACCATAAAACTTGGTTAAAATTTTAAATTGAAGACATTGTTTGCTAGCCCATCATGAGAGGAGTTGATTTATGAAAAAAAAAATGTGAATTTTTGGTCGGAGGCGGTAGAAAGGGCAACAACAAAGAACACACTCCGTTGCCGCCGTTTCACCACCTCTAGCTAGAATTTCTCAAAAAAATTTCCATTAATTAACTCTTCTCAATATGGGCAAACTGATTCTTTCATTAATTTTGAAATACAATTAAGTTTGAGCTGTTAATTTTGCTTATATTTGTGCGGTTTGTGAATGTATTTTTGTTTTCTTTTTTTTTTCCTGTTTTAGGGATTTTTTTGCAATTCAATTGATTTTGGGGGTTAAAATATAAATATTAAAGGTTAGACAGATATTTACCTAAATCCTATTTAAGTTTAATTGACTATTAATTAAAATTAATAAACAAAAGGGCTATTTACCTCAAAATTAAAACTTGAAGGCTATTTAATTAAAAATGAAACTTAAAAAGGCCATTTAACAAAACTCACCGACTCCAAAGGACCAACATTATCCGATTATTGACTTCCATACGAAACAAATACATTATCAAAGGAATAAACGTGCACTTATAATTTATTTATTACCCGTCAACCGAAATGGCTGCCAATTAGGACTTTCTTTTCAACCTTTCCGTTATGCAAACGAAGCCGCCAGCAGCAACAGGTCCCATCTTGGGGGCTGCTAACGGTGACTAGGTCGACTTTATTAACATTTTTAATTGGTATCTTTTTATTTTGCGTGTAATTATTACATATGTGATGATATTTTCCAAATGTATACTTGAGTGAAGATCACTTACTCATGGTGCATCTATAACAAAAATCTACAAATATATATCTATAAGTAGAAATAAATACTTTTTCTAAAGTGTTTCCATTTTAACATTAATCGAGTCGATCCAATATTAAAAAAACAATAATGAGAAAATCGATGATAATATGTCAAACGACATAATAAAAATTGTCATCAATAATATTCACGAAGTCAAAAAAAAAAACTATTTTTGTCGCTAAAATAATTTTTATGAGATTAATATTGACAAATATTGCATTTGAGTTGTCATATTAGTGATATTCCTATAATGACAACAAAATGTCGTCATAGAATCGTGTTGACACTGTTTCTAGCACCAAGTTGTCAGTATAATGGTCAGTTCGGATCCTTTATTGTATAATTATGTTGCATCTTCTGTTACACTTATCAATACACGCCACGTGTATTGGTGAGCGGTTGAGATAAGAAAATAGAATATTTATATATTTTTTTCCATATCATTAGTTTTTTCTTTTTTCTTATCTCAACTGCTCACCAATACACGTGGCGCGTATTGATGCGTGTAACAGAAAATATAACACGATTATGCAATTGAGGATCCAAACTGTATTATGGTGCCTGCAATTATCAATAACAACAATTGAAACACTAATTTTTATCACAATTAAACCATAATATTGTGGCTAAACAAAGGAAGGTTGTTGTGATAAAATAAAAAGTATTATTATTTATTATATTTTCTTTTTGTGACAATTTTCAGATTATCACCTACACCTTTGTCACTAATATATACTCCCTACATCCCTTCTTATTTTTCGTTTAAGATTTTTGAATAGGGATTAAAGAATACAACTAACACTCGTAAGTTTAAATTAATATGACCAAACTATTCTTTAAAAGTCAAGTTAGAATTAATAAGTTGTTGAGAGTTTTTGCTTCTTTTGTTTTTTTATATAAATTTACAAAAGATGTTTATCAAAATAAAAAGGTATATTGGAAAATAAAAATTATAAATGCACCCTCAAAGTGGAGAACGACATATATTTTGGAACAATTTTTTTTTTTTCCTGCTGAAGTGATTTTGTTTATTTACTATTCTTCCATTATTGCAAAGTAAAATGTGTCAAAATTCAAAAAAAGCCAAAAAAAAAAATCATTCAAAAAATTCAAAACCCCAAATGATGAAAAGTAAAAAGGAATTAAATCTCTTGGAGATAACATGGAAGTGGTACACTCTTTAAAAATCAAAGCAGGACTCATTAATACGCAGTTCCACTTTACCGACTTTTCGCAAGTTGGTGAAGAGAGTGATTTGTGTTACATCATCATTCCAAGTAAGTCGCGTTTTTGAACCGTAGATGTCCTTTAGATGTCGACCTGCAATTGCACAAAACAGCAGGGAAAAACACTGCCGTCTCTTCTAAAGCACTACTTTTTGTTGGATAAAAGAAAAACAACCGGAGTCAGAGAATTTTTGATTCGATTGTTAAAAAAAAAATTAAAATGGGGAAATGCTTGCCCGGGTGTAAAAGTCGCACTTTCACTTGTCAAAAGCGCATATCACCTGGAGGAAGGAAGTTTCTAAGACTTTTCAAGTGATGGATACACTTGAATTTGTGAGAACCGTTGCACATAAAGATTATACTTTCTTTGATCTTCATTAATTATCTTTGTGTTATCTGATCTTTTTGTTCATGGGAAGAGTAATATTCCAACTAATATATAAAAAATAAATAATGTTATCTCTTTCCAACTGACGATTTAGTAGACGATTGTCTTATGATCTAATGGTTAGACATAATCTTCAATTAATTAAGCATTAATTACTTTGTCATTGAAAAGCTTTAAAAGTTACTCCCTTTGTCCCATAATAGTTGTCATTTTAGTTTATTGCATAAGGATTAAAAAAATGGACTAACACTATTAATTATAGATTAATTTGAATAAAATATCCTCATAATTAATGAGTTGTCGGGAGATTTTTCAAAAATTTACAAAAGATATTAATTCTTGTATAAAGGTATATTAGAAAAATACTAATAAATTTCCTCTTGAAATGTGAGAAAGACATATATAATAGAACAAAAAATTATTCCTAAAACGATATTTATTGTGGGACGGAGGGAGTAATACTTAATTTGACTGAGCTAATTTCTTTGGCAATTACTTTCTTTAGAAGATGTTTCGTCAACACCGCAAGGAAGAAAAGAAAGCGAAAAAAATGAGTTAGTGACAATGTGCCAAATGATACTGTAAGAGCTTAATCATATCAATTATACAAATTAAGTGAAAAAAATATATAATATTTTTTCATCAAAATGATTTGTATAATATCAACATATATTGTGTTCAAATTGCCTTCCTTGCGGATTCATTATAGCCAGATAATGACAATTTCGTGATAAAAAATAAAAAAAAATCTTTTAATTATCACAATAATTGTTTTATCATTACGTTGTCGATAACTATATGGGTATTATTATTTATCAATTATGACAATATAATAAACATTAATTTTTGTCATTATTGAATCATATTATGTCAAATAATAGGTGCGATATTTAATTCATCCTCCGTCTCATAATAATGGTGGCTAAATATATTTAATCAAACATGGACCTGATCTGACAAAATGTGGTCAAATCAGATGACATGTACATTTAATTTGGCCACGGCCACTAATATCATCGACAAAACTTAAGGAAATGGGACACAGAAACAACATAATGGAAAGGGCTTTTAATAATTTAGTCCCTACCAAGTATAATCCCATAACTATTTTGGTTCAATCATTTAATGTTCTTTTTTCTTTTTCCTATTAGATAAAGTAAACGAACTACAAATAATCAAGTAATTTTTTTATACACAAATGATCAATTATTACATCATAATTCAATTAGATTAAATTATATTTCATCATAAACAAATCAAAAAACTATTGCTTAAGGTATAATAAAAATACACAAAGACATCGGTAAAGAATTGAATCCAACAATTTATAGTTTTGAGAATTCACCTCTATCGATTGAATTAGATCTCATGGGTTTAATCATTTCATTTTGTATTCCTAATAGATAAAAAAAAAAAAAAAAAAATCTCATTTCATTAGGAAAAAATGAAGCCTAAACACAAGAATTGTAAGCATGGAAACATTGAAACATAGTTGGGTTTATTTTCCTTGTATTAAATGTATTTTAGTTACTATTAAACATAAAAAAAAAATTATAAGTTAACGTCATTAATGGCATCTGAAGTTTAATATCAGAATCACTTCAGTCCCTAGTGTTTAAATTGTCGTATTTTGATCATTTATCTCATAAACAATTAACCCTTGGTCCGTTCAATAAATTTTCAGCAAAATTTCACAGGAAAACACTTCCTTAAAGTGCATTTTTTTTTATCAATGTTGATTAAAATCATTTCAAAAAGATAAGTGGACTAATGAAAATTAACAAAAAACGCCTTTCATATAAGCAATTTTTTTTTGGTTGAAATTTGATTGAAAAAATCATTGGGAAGACGAAAATGTTATTTATTTTAAAAATAAAAAAAATCAAAATGTGATGATTTAAATTTCAAAAATTAAATTAATTCTAATTTTAAATTTTAACGACCATTCGTTATATAAATCCAAAACTTGTTCACCATGTTAAATTTGAGGGTTCTAATTGATCAACTATTAAATGACAAGTAGGAGACTACTTTGGGTGGCCGTCCAACTTGTTGACCGATTTAGGAATTAAAATTGTAGCGACCTGTTGGCGCACAAGCCATTTAGCACATATGATTTGACCCCATCATTCACCATATGGCATATTTAGGGGCACTCAATGATTAAAATATGCGATATATATGGCTAGCAATTCGATTCTTGCTTTTCTTTGTGCTAAGGAAAATGTTTGACCTCTTTGAAAGCAGCATTATCCTCATAATTTCACATTCATTTTACATAATCAACAGTTTTTGGTACCTCAACATGTCGGTGTTGGTCATTTAAACTTTACTACAAGAAACATAACATCAAGGAGAAACTCAGAATTTTTGGTTGGGGCAGGGACGATATCAAATTTGTGTAAAATATTAAAGATATTTTTATAATTTAAAAGGTGACGAAATTCAAAATTTTTATGAAAAATACAAATAAATTTTAATTTGATATAAATTTGAGGTGGGGGCAACCGTCCCCTCCAATCTCCTTCGCGTAAAAGAAAAAAAGACATATAATTGCAATATGTCCTTTTTTTTGGGGAGGGGGGCAATATATCAGGTGACACTATAAAATTTGTCATCAAATATGCGCATTAAATAATAGAAAAATTTGTTTTATCACAAAATGATTTGGCAACATTACTAATAATAACAAAATTTTTACTCACAAAAAATAATAATAATATTGGCAAAAAATAAAGTTAGAACATGATAGTTGTCATAGGTTATATGCATTACAAGTAACAAATATATTTTATCTTATCACTAATTAAGTTTGTTTAGTGATAGCAACTCTTTTTCTGTTACAAAATGATTCAATAATGACAAGAAATAGTGTTTTAATTATAACAAATAATAATTAGTTACCTCATATAATGACAATTTTGTGACAAAAAAAAAATTCATTCTTATTTTGGAATAAGATTTTCCTTGTAATTAAGTTGTCACAATATGTATATTACTAATTTCAAGTAGCGACAACTTAAACATAACCTTGTCGCTGTTGACATAATGAAAAATTCTCCTGTGAGAAGACCAAAATTTTTTTTTTGTCTCTAAACGTATATAAATGATCAAAGTTTTTGCATTACCATTTAATATATTGTCGCTGATTTTCTTTCCTTTTTTTTTTTTTCATTATAATGACTTAAATTGTTACTATCAGTAACTACTGGCATTCCTATATATAGTTAGTGACAATAAAAATCTAGTTATAAAATCATGCTGGCATTTTTTTTTATCATTAAATCATTATTAAAGGATTAATATTATTAATTGTTAATAGTGAATATTAAAATACAAAATTGTATCACTAGAACCATGTTGTGATTGTTTGGAGATTGTTTACAAAGCTATTTTGTCAGTTGCTTTGTCCTAAAATTATCGAGGTGCTTTGTAAATTGTTTGATTGTACAGCTGTTTAAGTGTTGCAATTTGGTTGAATAGTCGAAATTATATAAACATCAAACCTCTTTACTTAGAAAGATTATATCTTTGTCATAAATTGTTAAGAGCTCACACTTTAAAGGTATATATTCTACAGACAAAAGAATAAGCGAATGATAAGAGAACAAATCGTGAGAGATTCAAAATATCTATTGAATTATTCTAGATACTTTTACTGGATTGGGAAAAGGATTTTTTTTTTCAATAGTTTTTGAGATTGGTTCTAGGGGAGATTTATATATATATTAATAAATTAATATACATTATAAATTTGATGAATTTTATTTATAACAACTCTTTTAATAAATAATTTGTCACTAATTATTTCTCTAGTGCTATTAAATTGAATTCTGTTATTAATCCAACACAGACATCTTACTTTTTTGTTACAAATTTTTCATTAATAAATGAGGTATTTTTTTTAATAATAATTCTTTACATACACAAAATTCAAATATAAGATATTATTTGAATAATCAAAGTCTCTAACTATTTGACCCAACGACAGTTGGTTGTTTGGTCTCATATCTTTTGTTATTGGCTTGCCCAATGAACAATAATTCCAATATGTCTAAAGATTCATGATGAGGTTAAATCGTTGAACTAACAGTCTTGAACTTTCAATGGCAGGTGGAACATTTCCTACATTCTTCAACAAATTTAACATTTATTTAACAAAAAAATAAAATAAAATTCCAACCAAAACTAGAAAAATGGAGGCCAAGTAGCGACTTTTGCCCTTTTTTTTTTTTTTTTTATTGATTGGAAGGCTAAGTAGCAACTTGAACCAGCCCACAAAATGTAAATGCAATGGCAGCAAAATTTTCACTTTTCACGGTCCTGGCCCCAGCCGAATACCGAAGCATCATTTTACCCCCCACCCCTAATTCCACTGGCTGCCTCTATATATACCTCCACCACCCACTCTGCCTCCAACCGCCCACACTCTCTTTCTCCATTTTCTTTCTCTTGAAGAAGAAGGCTTTCGCCCCCCACCCCCCACCACCTCCTTCTTCTTCTTCTTCTGCCTAACAATCTACTATACGTACGTATAGATACACAAATATATACACATATACCCAAACAACCATAATGGCGAAGCTCTGCTTTAATATTCTGTTCCTAATTCTCACTAATTCCTTTATAGCAGGTAAAACGAATAAAGTTAATCTCTCATTAACTAAATTTTGAGTGCTTTTCACGTGTTCGTGGGCGATTTTCAATTAATCAACTTGGGATTTCGTAATGATTTTAATGAGTAATTGTGGTTACAGGAGTTTATTCAGCGGCGACATTTACATTGGTGAACAAGTGCGCCTTCACAGTTTGGCCGGGCCTTCTGTCGAACGCCGGGATCGCGCCGCTCTCCACCACCGGCTTCGCCTTACAGACCGGCCAATCCAGAGTCATCAATGCACCGACGAACTGGGGTGGCCGGTTGTGGGGCAGGACACATTGCGGCGAGGACTCCTCCGGTAAGTTCTCGTGCGTCACCGGCGATTGCGGCTCCGGAAAGACGGAATGCGGCGGCAGCGGGGCGGCGCCCCCCGCCTACGCTGGCTGAGTTCACGCTCAACGGCGCCTCCGGGATGGACTTCTACGACGTCAGCCTCGTCGACGGCTACAACCTGCCGATGCTGGTGGTGCCGCAGGGCGGCAGCGGCGCCAACTGCACGAAGACAGGGTGCGAGGTGAATCTAAACGGCGCGTGTCCGTCGGAGCTGCTCGTGACTAGCTCCGGCGGGGAGGGCGTCGCGTGCAAGAGCGCGTGCGAGGCTTTCGGGACGGACGAGTACTGCTGCAGGGGTGCGTACGGCACATCCGACGTCTGCAAGCCCAGCCAGTACTCGCAGGCCTTCAAGACCGCGTGCCCGGACGCCTACAGCTACGCGTATGACGACAGGACCAGCACCTTCACTTGCACCGGGGCCAACTATGTCATTACGTTCTGCCCCTCTCCGAACACTAGGTAAATTTACGAAAATATACCTATGCATCACGTCCTTCGTACGAGGGTAAATTTGTCCATTACCAAATTCGAACGTTAGAGTTTGGCAGAGTCTCCGTTACTTTTTCCGTTTATCGAAAATGAGAAACTGAGAAAATATCCGTTAACGAATCGTTAAGTCAGCTTTATCACTAGAAGTATTCTTTTTTTTTATCGGATCGTGAAATACAAGCCTTTACAGAAAAAAAAAAAAAAACTTATTTATTTAAAGGTTCTCGCATGATCACAAATTATTTGCCGCATAATTAGCCGGGACGCCTTATCAAAATTCTTATGAAATTAATTTTTTCTTGCGTCATAAAGGCATGCGCTGATATTCAACCACTATTTGGTTACAGTATTTAATATAGCAATAATTATGACAAATAGTTTTAGTGTAATTGCATTAGTTAAATCGTCAAATCAAAGTCAGACCCTTCATCTAGTTTTCAGTTTGGATCTTTTTTTTATATAATTATATTATATTTTTTGTTATATTTATTATGTTACATTCATTAATACATATCATCTATATTGATGAGTAATCGAAATAAGAAAAGAATATTTTTATTTTTTTTTATGTTATTAATTTTTTTTTATTTTAATTATTTATTAATACACGTAATGTGTATTGATGAGTGCAACAAAAAAATATAACATGATTATATAAGAAAAGATTCGTATGGTGTAGTTTTAGCCAACCTTTTGAAAGTCAAAATCTAAACACTTGAATGTGAAAAGATTTGGTCATATTTCACAATCCCACTTATAAATCATTAAGTTCGATGATTATGATGTATTATACTAAATGAAAATTTAGATAAAGTGGAAAAAAAATGCTTATAAGTGAAGAAATACTAATATTCTGCGTCTTTGGAGGTTGAGCCTGATATTTCTCAATTCCCAACGGTATATTTATCTTGGTAATCTGAGAAAGAGCTATTTTTTTTCAGTACGGCCACCTTATTCTGTGCTCATTCTCAGTAAACTAGGTCGGCACAATATATTACCGTTAACGTAACGGTCGGCTCTGTCCCTTCCTTTTTCGTACTCTGTTTGGCAGTGCTCTTATATGTCTGCATCCAAATTTACACCTTCGTATTTTTAGATTTACTTGCTGCCACAATCAGTTGAGATTTATATTTTCTTTTGTTTTGATTCGTGAAAAAAGTAAAACATAAAAAGCAAAATTAATTATATTGATTATGTTTTGCTATACTTGCAGCATAATTTTTATACTGATCAATTAACTAAAATAATTTTTATTGCAGTCAAAAATCATCAAGTGGTGGGCAAAACTCGACGGGATCATCATCATCTTCTCAAGAAAACGGCAAATCATCACCCCTGGACGGTAACATGGTGTACGAAGGCGCGTGGGATGCGAGCGCAGCTGCACCACGCACGTGCGCGCACGTGCTCAGCGGAGGCATCGCCGTCCTGGCGGCAATATGGCGGTTGTGTCATCTATTCTAACTTTTTTTTTTCGTCCATTTCCCTGTCCAACTTTTTGCGAGAGGTGGGCCCCCCACTAATCTCGTCGAACTTTGGGTGGATGGACCATTGCACCATTTTCTGGCCCTAGCTCAACATGGATCATCCGATTGTGTACCTATGGGGCCCAGCTAAGATGAGCCCATGTGATGAGGAGCCCACGCACCATGAAGGGCAGCCCAGGTGGAAAACAAATCATTAGTTTTTGAGGATGAGCGGTAGGAATAGAGTAAAAAACACACCACAGAGGGGATTATTAGATATATATGGTTGGTGGGGTTATATGTAATTTTTTCAAAAGTTATTATTAGAATTAATTTTTCATTTTTATTAAGATTGGGGTTGGGGTGGGGGTGGGGGTGGGGGGGGTGGAGATTTGAGATTCATTTGGTGTAGCTTAGGAAAATATTTTGTATGATTACGTTATATATATATGCATTGCACCTGCTGCTTTAGTTTGATTGGTTGATGACAAAAATTAATTTCCTAATTGATTATGATGATTTTTGTTGCTTTCAATTTGGAAGTGTACGATAAAATGGGTGATTATTGAGATGGATTATTAATTATTAAAGTCTAAAAAAAATGATTGGATAATGTAAAGAAATGCAAATTAATAAAGGAGTGGGGATGAGATATGGTGATGCGTTGCTTGCGCTCGTGGTATTAGTTAGTTAGCTAGGAAACATGCCGACAGCCCTAGTGGAATATCATATGAATTCTTTTTTTTTTTTTCATTTTGTCAAACAATTAGGCCACTCCTAAGCCCTAACCCCCTCCCGTGTACAACTCTAATTTGCTATGCGTATAAAGTTCTATAACTAGTATAGATAGAGATTATAAACCTAATATATTCAGGACGTCTCATATTGTGACAAAGTCGTTTTGTTAGAGAAGCATATCGTTTTTCATTCTCCTATAAAAAAAATGGATTTGAGTAAGGTTTTTTGAGGTATGATGAAGGATGAACGAAAACTTGGACAAAATAAGAGCCCATATGGTTCGTATTTGATTAGATCTAAAAAATTTGGGCTCGAGTTCAGTTAGATCTAGATAGCTTAATAGATCGCAATAATGAACGCAGTGTTAATTGTGCATCCTTTTAGCTACTACATGGGGGGGGGGGGTATTTAAAATTAAGTAAATAATGTTGAAAAACGCATGGATCCAAGTACCAGAATCCAATTAGATATGAATAATGAAAGAGAACACAATAATAATTGCAATATTAAGTTTGTGCCTACATATAGCTACTATACAGCGGTAGTTATAGTTAAGTAAATGTTTTGTCTACAAATGTATATGTTTCGAGTTTGAGTTGAGCAAGACTAACAAGAAAGACTACGAGCATTGTCCAATTTAGCTGATGAACGTTTCAGCAGGGGTAATTTCATCTTTTGCAACATTTTCTCATCAGACGGCCACTTCCACAAATCTTTAGGCAATTACATAAGTTTCTATCAACTATCATTTGATTTAGTAGGATGAAACGCTAAATGCTCTGAGCAATTTTGTCAACAATTGGATTAGGAAAGTGACCTCCACATTGAACATTTGCAGTACCCGAATCCAAATTAAATTGTTAGTGAATCGGAAATTTGGTGGTTGAGAACTCAAAAAAAAAAAAAAAGGAAATTAAATAAGGTTTCTCATACATCAACTTGAAAGAAACATAAAGAAAGAGGCAAAATGCACAAGTCATGAGTCTCGACATAAGAGATCTCTCGTGGTGCATGCCTGCAGTGCTGACTAATTTGCCATCATCAACAAAACAAATGTGTCTCTCTTTTTTTTGGTCCCTTCGTTTCTCTAATTGTCAACTACAAATTGAATCAGTGAGATAATTTATTTTATAGAAAATAATTTTATTATTTTAATGTGTGTATTGTTTTGAAAGACACTGCCAAACATTTTTGAACCATGACAATGAAAATTATTAAGTGAGCAATCAAGCCATGCGCCACTATTGTACCAATTATAATTTAGAACGTGGCACCATATGACGTCTCAACATTGATTATCAAGAACGTTACCTGCCATTATGTTTTTAATAATATTACACTATACTTTAGTTCACATCAATAAATTTGTCAATAATGCTTTTTTTTTTCCTGGTTTTTCTTTCCTTTTCTTTTTCTTTTTAGAGTTAGCTACTGTATACATTATTACATCAATAATATTAATTATTAATGATTTACAAATATTTCAACATGATTCAAAAAATTATTATAAATAACAACCAATAATTCAAATGGTCCTTGATATACAAGCATGCATATATCTAATGCAATTAGGGCAAACGACAAGCAATAGCCCTTAAATTTATGTCGAAAATCATTTTAGTCCCTAGCTATTAAAATAGAAGCATTTAATCCCTAATTTTATTAGTTAGTTGCATTTTAATCCCTCTATGTATATTCTGGCATAAATTTACAAACCAATCAAGCACATAAGTTAGACATTTATAAATTTTGAGGGTATAAATGTTAACAAATCAGGCATATGAGTTAGGTGTATATATATATATATATATATACATATGAATTTTGACCGTGTAAATATTGTAAACCTGTAGTTTGTAATTGCACTTATTTTTGTGTATGCAATGGCGAAGTTAAGACCCTAGGGTCAAGAGGTATACCTACGAGTTATGGATTATAGATAGAATGAATAATTAAACTTAAAAAAATCAAGGGGGTGCATCGAAGGAGTGTTCTAAAGGATAATTAGGACGATTAGTTAAATTTAACTATTTATATATGAAATAATTCTAAAGTTAAGGGGTGCACACACACACTCCCAAGTTATATGTTGCTGGGCCGTTGCATACATGCTTGAATCTTGATATCACTATAAGAAAAAACGGAATTTTCGGCGGAACGAATCCGCTGGATAAACCTTCGTCGCTTTTCACTTTTCGGCAGAATTTCGGCGGATTTTTTTTAATTAAATAAATTTTCAGCAGAATATTCCGCCGAAATTATTATTTATTTATTTTTTTAATTAAATAAATTTTCGGCGGAATAATCAGTCGAAAATTGTTTTATATTTTTTAAAATAAAATTTCAATTGCCCAACCTAAGAATTGAAATCCGAATCTCGCTCTAGCTCGCGTGCATTCACACGCTCGAAATTGCTCCAAAATTTGGAGCTGCTGGGAGTCGAACATTCGCCCTCTTGGTTGGTAAATAACTCTCTTACCATTGAGCTATCTTCACTTTATTATCATAATTCATTACATTATATATTTATAACATACAACAATTCAATTAAAAATAATAATAATAATAATAATAATAATAAGTTTTTTATTTATTGAAAATTTTAATATTTTTTAATTTTTTAAAAAATTATATATAAAATACATAAGATTTACACACACACACACATATATATATATATAGCATACAAAAATTCATTTAATTTTAATTCAAATAATAATAATAATAATAATAATAATAATTTTATAATAATAATTCAAATAAAAATCCAAAATTTTAAATTTTAATATATTTTTAAATTACATAAAATTATTATAATTTATTTAAAAAAATTATTTTTTTAATTTTTAGGCTGAATTTTCATCCAAAAATCCGTCGAAAAATTAAAAATTATTATTATTATTATTTTTTTATTTTTAAATTTTTTCGGCTGAATTTTCCTCCGAAAATCTGCCGAAAAATTCAAAATTATTCTTATTTAATTATTTTTAATTTAAAAAATATTTTATTATTATTTTTATTTTTTTAATTTTGCGGCCGAATTTTCCTCCCAAAATCTGCCGAAAAATTCCAAATTATTATTTTTTAATTAAAAAATATTATTATTATTTTTTTATTTTTAAAATTTTTCGGCTGAATTTTCGATTGAAAAACTGTCAAAAAATTCAAAATTATTATTTTTTTAATTATTTTAAATTTTCGGCGGAAAAAATTTCGACGAAAATCCGTCAAAAATTTTAAAAATTATTTTTTTTAATTTTCCGCCGAAAATGACGCGTTTTCTTGTAGTATATGTTGGTAAGTTTATGCCAGAAAATGCATATAGGCATTGAAATACAACTAAATTATAAAAGTAGGAACCAAAATCTTCTTTTTTGAAGACTAAAGGATTAATGTGATTTAAACTGAAACTTTTAAGGGGACTAGTGGTGCCATTTGCCTAAACTTTAAACTCAAAACTCCAAAGTTTTAAGGCTACTATACTTTGTGGTATCAGATAAACTTCATTAGCATAGATTCTTAAACTCACTCTTTCATTTCGAAACAAGTTATAGTGTTTTATTATTTTCTTTCTGAACGATAGGTTATGTCACAAGTGTGTGATTATGCCAAAATCTGTCGTTGAACACAAGGGTTCGATTCATGAAATATGGTCCCATATATATTTGAAGATAGTGGGGCTTTACCCTATATATGTCCACAGACTGGAAGGGGGACTTATAATGATACTATCTCTTATCTCACGTTGGAAGGAGTTAGGGACTTGTTCACCTTATAAGCAAGCTTCTATTTTCTATCTTGTGAGGCGTGTTTCATATAAAGGACAAATTAAACCCCTAATGTCTTCATGTGTGGAACAATGCTTCATAGGTCAGGCCCATGATCGACAACAGTTTTGGACTGTGTATCACTCGTATCAAGCTGGACCAATAGACGTGTCTAGAAAAATATAACTTTATTTGAAATATTATTAGCGAGAAATTAAAATTGTTAAACATTTTTTGTAAATTTAGATTTTCCGATATTTTGATGTATCTTAGAAAGTTTATATTAATTTACCTTAGACGGCGTGATCATCTTGAACATTGAAATCCACAGTCCAAATTCGCGAGGTCGATTCAATTTCTCAATATTGAATATGTTTAAAATGTCGAATTCACTACGTTTAAATCCAAAATTGCCAGTCTTTGTCCTGCATGTGTGGATGCAAGACATTAATTGTCTGAAATTCTCGGTTCGTTACCAATAGAAACCATCATTTTCTATGCTATAAAAAAAAAAAACCCATCATTTTCTAAATTTCAACTGTATAAGAGACCAATTTTTGTTTTTGTTTCCCAGAAAATTCGCGTTTTCTAAACTTTTTTTTTTTCAAAAATGTCGGCATCCTTTACCAGTTTGTCAAGGCAAATCAGATATGCCATTATCATATTCGTTTTTCACAAATACGGTTGATATTATAAGCATGTTAAAAGACAAAAACTTTCGGCATTAGTTGCTGTAAATTGAAGTGTGAGAGAGTTGCACTTGCACATGGGGAGATTAAGATACTGAGCCATAATAAGCACCAATAAAAATAATTATACACAAACAGTTCGGGACAGAGCAAGAAATTTTTATTTGAGATGTGGAAGATTAAATTTTTATAAAATATTAAAAGTACTTCATTATTTACGAAGACCGCCCCCTCTAGTCCTCTCCCAAGCTTAAAAAAGATACATATATATATATTCTACAAGTTTGATATTTCACTTAATCGTGCCACACAAAACTAAGTAAATAAATAAGAGTTCTTTTGGATGGGTTAAAAAAAAAAGTGCTTTACTGACCAAAAAAAAAAAAAGTATTTTTCAAGTTGTGTTTTTTATAGTGAGCTTTTATAAGCTAAGTAGTTTTGTTTTTGGATAAAGTAATTAAATGTGCTTTAAAATGTGCTCTTATTTGAAGATACAAGGATAATTTCTAAAAAAAAGTCATTTTTTGGCTTTTTTTTTTACTTCTACTTTTTTACTGACCAAAAAAAAAAAGTGCTTTTCAAGTTGTATTTTTTATAGTGAGCTTTTATAAGCTAAGTAGTTTTGTTTTTGGATAAAGTAATTAAAAGTGCTTTAAAATGTGCTCTTATTTGAAGATACAATCGATAACTTCTAAAAAAAAGTCATTTTTTGGCTTTTTTTTTTTTTTTTGACTTCTACTTTTTTAAAAAGCTCATCCAAACAAACTACTGCACTGAAGTGCTATTTTTCAAAAATAAATCCTTTTCTTTCAATAAAAAAATCCATCTAAGCAGACTCTAAATAAGTAATATTATGTACTTATAACTAATTGCACAACGGAAAAAAAAAGGTGGTTTTTTTTTATCAAAATAATATATTTTTATATATTTTTTTAACCATTTTACTGTAGAATGGAAAGTAATAAGCATTTTACTATAATTCGTATACAGCGTGTACGAGTTAGTAACTCATACACGTGTATGAGATACTGTTCATAAATTAAAAAAAATGAACAATAATTGATACATGGTTTGTACGAATTACTATTTATATATTAATTTTTAATTAGTGAAGCGTAACTCGTGCATAACTAACAAAATACATAAAAAAAAATATTATGTCTAAATTAAACTGTTTAAATATAAACATATGTATACAAACAAACTAACTAAATATATCTGCGTACATGTGTATATGAACTAACTAAAATATAAATATACGTATTAATATGTACATAAGCTAACTAACAAATAATTAAACTAAATTAAAATTAAACTAAAATTTTACAAATTATAAATTAACTAGAAATAAATTATTATTAAATTAGCTATTAAAAAAACAACTTAAATGCATAAAATATCAACTAAACTGACTAAATAATTAAGATAACTAAATAATTAAAAATAAAAATAATATAAAAAATAAATTGATTAATGACATATAAGGTTGTATTTACCCTCAAACAAGTGTTGAAATAGACTTAATAGCATATATTTTTTTATGAAAGAGACGGATTTATAGAATATATATTGTATTGGGAGAGAATATTTGATTGAAAATATGGTGGAAAATGATAATAAGATAGAGAAAATATATGATAAAGGGATGTGATTGTAAAAGGTAAACTTAATTAACGACTCAACAACTATTAATTAAACAACAAAAACATTATTTTTGTTAGAAAAAAAAATGTGCAAACAGTTATATAGTGACCATTTGGGATTTTTTTGGGGGTTGGGGGGCTGGGGTGGGGTATTATTAAAAATAATAATAATAATAATAATATTTATAAATTAAAAAAATATATAAACAGTGACTTGTACATTGTGTAGAGTTACTGTTCAAAAAATAACTTATAACTTTTCATTCTATGGTAATATATATATATATATATATATATATTATTTTGATAAAAAAAACTGAAAAAAAAAGGACATTTTAAATTAATCTTCGTGAAACGAATTTTGTACTGGGTTTTTTCTTAAGGCATAATTGTAGCTTTTCTGACTTGCGCAAGCCAATGCTTGAGTGCAATGTTTTTAATTGGATAATAAATAAATATTGAGGCCCCAACAATATTAGTCATTATTATATATTATTCGGTATGAGCTGTTCGCCAATAGCAAGCCAAAAATAAATAGGAATTTAATGGTCCGTTGTGAACATGAAACATTATGGTCCTTTGGCTGGCGCAATGGCCAATGGGGGCCTAGCCCCCATTGCGTGTACGTTACTATTTCGCCTCATCCCCATTAGCCTATGGACTCTTGCGTGGGGGATGGCAACGGGACGGATATAGGGCGGATCAGAGCAAACTCGGGACCCTACCCGATTGGAAAATTGTGTACCCGGATCCGGACCCGCTTTAGACCCATCGAGTTTGGATTGGACTTGGTAGATTTGGTTTAGATTTTTAAAATAATTGAAAATGTATTTTTTTTTAAAATCGTATTATTATAACTTTTTAAAGATAAAAAAATAATAGTATTATCAAACACTAATTATTATAAACTTTTATGAACATATTTTAATTTAAAAAAATTAAACATCATTATCACATATTTATTTGCACATATTTGAAATCATAACTTAAATACTAATGTTATATAATTATTTATATTTATAAAAGTATCATATTTATTTATTTTATGTAACTATTTATATAATATATACTTTTATATATGAAGTGTAGATATATATATAATATAAATTTTTATAAAATAATAAATAAAAAATATATATTAAATATAAACGGGGTAGGTCTGGGGCGGGTCCGGGTTTTAAAATCAAAACCCAGGATCCACCCTGGACCCTGTTGAGAGTCTAAAAACCCGCCTCTAATGGGACGGATCCAATCTGGACCTATTGCCATCCCTACTCTTGCGATTTCAGATTTTTTTAAACTTGCAAATTATTTAAGCCAAAAATTCTAGCTCAAATTTGATTTGTTGGAATTTAATTAATCATATAATAATACATTGTGTGTCTTGTTCACATGAATATATCCATTTTACAGAATCTAGTATAGTTATTTGATTTGATTAATTTTTCCCATTTTCTTTTGGATAAAAGAAAATTTAAAACTCTATTATTATATTCAATTCTTTAATTATTTTTTGTGATTTAAGACTTCGTCATTAGATTCGATTATTTAATATTTTCTTCAAAAAAAAAATTGTGTTAGTGATTGAGCTGATTTTTAGATAGGGGTTGATACTGACGTGGGTTGATTTGAGGAGATAGAATTGATCTCGAAATTGACATGATTAAGAAGTTTGATCCGCCAATCATGGGCACAAGTCACGCTGGTTAGAAGTGCTCTCAATTAAGGTCATTCTATATTTAAACTGAATTTGGTTGAACAGAAACATATCGAATAGTTTTAGAGTATAACTGCAATAAATAACTTATTTTGAAAAAATTCTTGTTCGAATCTAGTTTGATTGCATCCAAAAAATTATGTAGTATGTGTTAATACACTTATCATGTGATTAGTCACCCTCCTAAAACTGTATGCCAGTTATATGATAGGTATAAATCACTCACTACGTAATTAGTTCCGATGTGGTCAAACTCGATTGTATTTACAAGAAGTTAAAACTAAGTTGGCTAGGATTAGGGGGCTCCTTATGGCCAAGTTGGATGCCGACTCAAAGCAAGTTGGCTAATTGATGTGGGCTATAGCTGCCCTGTCTAGTCAACAGAGTAGCTTGAGCGACAATCATTGGATTCTCAAGTAGAGAATCCAAACCAGAAGGCGAGTCTTTGTTGGGCTCACGAGATGCTAGTCATTTAAGTATTATCAAATTGTATTTTCATGCATTACATTAAATATAATGATGTCATTGTTTCACATTTTTAATATTTTTTTGATATTATTATATTTAAATTTAATGATTAAAAGCACTACTTGGGCTTGTGTGCCTCTAATTGAGAGAGATCGTTCTCCGGGGTTGAGTTTGATTGGGATATTGGGAGTCCAAGCGGACTTGAACTCAAGCACAAGTTATGTGCCCTTTCGGCTGTAAAGTCCTGTAGTTCAGCCTCAGTGATGCGGTCATATATCGTCCCACATCGAGTGGAGACGAGGCGCTTGAGCACCTTATAAGTGCCAAGTCCTCTCCACAGCTTGGACGCGTTTTGAAAACCCCCCTGGCCTGATGGTTCGCCGTCTTAATAGCCAGCAGGAGGGACAGTATCTGGGCTGGAGGCTACCGTGTGGTCTGATCGGATATGGGTGCATCACTTAGAATCGAAATCTAAGATCGAATGGACTTGTTGAGCTGTCATTTGAGGAATAAAATATTTTCTTTGAGCACGTTAAATGCAATGGTATATAGCATAAATGGTTAACACTGACAACTACAAATATAACAATGAACCATAAGAGTATACCTCACAAAATATGTTATATTATGAAGTTAAACTAGTTTTCGTACTTGTGATGTGTCTCAAAATTAATTAGGACCTCAACAATTAATGGTGTTAGAGTCAAAAGACGATGCATATAACACATAATATGGGCAAAACTTCATAAGAAATAAGCAAGCTAAAGAAAACTACACATGTGCATTTTGTTCAATCTATTTTTATGATTCATTGAACCAAACTTTATATCTAAATCAATATTTCTTTTTCTTATGAGACCATTTCAATACTAAGTTGGTTCGCGCGGTTGCACTATGTTTTCAAACCTAACAAAATAAAATCAGATAAGACTGCACGACTTCAATATAACTTGTGATATTGTTCAAACCACAGAATAATTAAACAAACATGCCCGTACTCATCATACAAACGACATAATAAAAATTTCAAATTACTTGTTTGATCAATCCCTACTGGATAATATAAAACTAGAGGGGTATAAGTTGGACTATCTAGAAATAATACTTTAGGGACAACCGCAAGACCACCAAACAAGAAAATTATACTCAATAAACAAAAGCAAGAAAATACAAAATAAATAAAAATGTCGGGTGCAACATGTCTTAACTTAATTCACACTAATACACACGGGGAGGGCTGGAGGGTATAATGTGAATCAAAGAAAAAGTTATATCAGCGATAAAATATAAAGATGGTAATATAAAAATTATTATTAGTATTTATATGAAGTGATAATATTTTTTATCTTGTCACTAATTAAATTTATTTAGTAACAATTTTTTTTTTTACTCAGTATCACTCAATAATGATAGCAATTAATGTTTTAATTTGTCACAATTAACGATGGTGACATGCCTATAATGATAATTTGGTGAACAAAAAAAAATTGTTACGCTAATTTTGCGGCAAGATCTCTTTTTTATCATATGTGTGTCACTCATTATTAATGGCGACAACGATTAAGATACTATATATGTTGTCTCTAATTGGTGACAATAACTTTTTCGTTGTCATTTCTTATATTGTCACCAATTTACACATTTTTTTGTAGTGAATTTAGATCGAGCTATTTTCATGTATTTTTTTTTAATTTTTAAATTTTGTCACCTTCCCCCAAACTAACAAATAATATTTTAATATTTTATAAAAAATTTGGTTTCATTTCCAAATAAATTTTTTTGACTCCCACCACAATGATATTATTATAACTTGGCACACCACGTAAGAGCCCCACCGGCCACCATATATAACCAAATCCTAAATTGGACCTGCTCCTACGTGGCACCAGCATTTAACTTAGACTTATGCAACAAAAATTAAATGAATCCGACGTGTCACCAGATCACTAATAGACTTTTACGTATTTTCTTTTACGTCTTAGACTTTTAATATCCATTAGTACTCTTGGTAAGACAAATTAGAACACTTTTAATTGAGTTTTTCTTCAAAAAGAAGTCATCACGGGCTACAAAAAGAAAGGGACATTTCAATTTGTGATGAGAAGATATTTTTATTTAACCAATTAGCATGATCAAAATCTTGTCAAACTCGACAGCTTTTGATAAATTAAACTTAGCATTAAAGAATATGGTGGTCTCATTTTTGCAAAATTCAAATTGAGACATTATGGAAATTAAGGTCACTTCTCTACACATGCTCGTACGCACGCGCGCGCACACACACACACACACAAATACAGGAATAAACTATAGAGGAAAATGTTCTAAAAAAAATTAGAAAAGAGAGAGAAGATAGTATATATATAGTGATGGTATACTACACGTTAACACAAAAATCATCAGTAATTATCTTTATTAAGTAATAAAACAATATTTTATTAGAAGAATAATATTTATAAGTTTAATCGTGACCGAAATCATGTTGGAAGTTGTTACTGTTAACTATTATAAATATACATACAATGGCAATAAAGTTCTTATCACAAATTATAGTAATAATAATATTTTTTTCATTAATAGGTCATGAGTATACATGTATAATGTATTAGTAGTCAGTTATAGCAGTTTATAACACCATTATATAGTGTTTGTTACTATATATATATATATATATATATATATATATATTTGGTCTTAATCACTCGGTTCTGATTCATTGGCCGACTAATCCGGATCGGGTATTGCAGAGGCACATTATGGGGACAACCCTCCCAACCCAATTGCTCCATTCACAACACTAGGATTCGAACTCTGGACATTGCTTAAGAGATCTAGCACTTCATCCCGCTAGACCAACTGATAGTTGGTGTGTTTGTTACTATAATGTTAATAGTAATACTGTCACGAATTATAGAACTCAAATTGTAACTTGAGTGAGGGAAAATTCTTACCCGAACCCGGAGCGGCCAAACCCACGAATAATATGTCGCCATGTGGAAAATTAATTTTTCTAGTTAAAATTATAAATTTCTAACATTAAACCAAACCATGGTTAGAGTAGGATACTATTAAGGCAAGAAAATCATAAATGAATGAAGCTCAAAATATGGAAAATTCCAACTTCAATCTTTCAATTTCCAATGTTTCCAGATTAGTATTTTTCTTTGATATCGTCACTCTTCAGAGAAAAGAATTCTCTGTTTTCTCACCCAAAGAAAACGAGTTGTTTTCTCCCGGAATCGAAGAAACGATGAGCGCAAGACCATCGGAACTTTATCGTGCGTCGACCCTGGAGAATTCTGGTAAATAGCCCCATCTTTCCTCGGTATCTTTAATATTAATGGTAAAAATCAAGCTAATGTGGGATTTAATTTTCTGAATGTTATTTTTCCTGAGGAATTCGACTTATTCTTTTCGAAATTTTGAGTTCTCTTGATGATTTCTTGGTTTTCTTGGTTTTTACCTCTTGTATTTGAATAGAAATTCTGAAAGGTGAAATCTTGCACAATCTGGGACTTGTATTGCGGAAGGGGAAAGGAAACACAATTTATGAATAAGCAAATTATAATCATTATGCCGTTTCCCCTTCCGCAATACAAGTCCCAGATTGTGCAAGATTTCACCTTTCAGAATTTCTATTCAAATACAAGAGGTAAAAACCAAGAAAACCAAGAAATCATCAAGAGAACTCAAAATTTCGAAAAGAATAAGTCGAATTCCTCAGGAAAAATAACATTCAGAAAATTAAATCCCACATTAGCTTGATTTTTACCATTAATATTAAAGATACCGAGGAAAGATGGGGCTATTTACCAGAATTCTCCAGGGTCGACGCACGATAAAGTTCCGATGGTCTTGCGCTCATCGTTTCTTCGATTCCGGGAGAAAACAACTCGTTTTCTTTGGGTGAGAAAACAGAGAATTCTTTTCTCTGAAGAGTGACGATATCAAAGAAAAATACTAATCTGGAAACATTGGAAATTGAAAGATTGAAGTTGGAATTTTCCATATTTTGAGCTTCATTCATTTATGATTTTCTTGCCTTAATAGTATCCTACTCTAACCATGGTTTGGTTTAATGTTAGAAATTTATAATTTTAACTAGAAAAATTAATTTTCCACATGGCGACATATTATTCGTGGGTTTGGCCGCTCCGGGTTCGGGTAAGAATTTTCCCTTGAGTGAATGTGTGTGGTGTTTTGGTTGACATATATAAAATGTTTTGAGTTGATTGTATATATATATATATATATATATATGGAATTCTAGAAATTTTAAGTGAAAACACGCAATTAGGAATTGAAACATTAAATTCCTTTTCATGCCTTAAAATTAAAGGGAAATTTTGTTCTCCCAAGTTTCCACTTGCGTTGCTGGAGGGGATTTTATAATGTTTTTATTAGATAAATTGTATACTTAAAAAAACATATTGCACTTGTAGCTGAAATTAAGGTTGAAAAGTAAAAAGCTAGGAAACCATGCGGGACTGCGGGTAGACCTTTTCAAACACAGTCTATTTCGTCTTTAAAAGCTAAATACGTCTTCACCATATCTGACTTCTTACACTCGAATTATAAAATCAAACTCTAGTTGGAACTTTGAACAATATCAATTCACGTGGAAATGATTTGAATGCCCCTTTATTACCTTACACACTCGAATTAGAGCCATGCATGAATTTAACCCATAAGGCCCGTTTGAATATACTTAAAAAGAATGCTTGTTGAGCCGTACATTTTTATCATTAATAGATTCAATCCATACTTTTTATGTGCCAATGAAATATTGTCTTAATGATAAGATGAATGCCTTTCGGCCAAGGGTCCAAATTCGTTAAGTTTCACAACTGTAAGTATTAATATGTTGAATAATAATTTATCAAAATTTATAAGTCTTCCTTTTTTTTTTAAATTTTATTTTATAGGAAAAAGAAATAAAAAAGTTAATTTAGTCATTTATGTTTAAAAGAAAAGTTTCCAAAGAAGGCAATGTCATGAGCTGACATTGGATAATACAGTACGAGCTCCGACTCACTTTGGGCCGAAAGCCCAAAACTGCTGTGGATTTATAATCGTAAAATTTAACTCCAAATATGTTATACATTTATTCTCACTTTTTCTCAGGTAATCAAAGCAGTAATCATATAAGTTACCAATTTTTACAAGTTTAACTACGATATATATATATATATATATATATCTACTGATGATAAAATTAAAAAGTGGACTCCTAAGCTAGTGCTATCAGTTTCACTCTAAACACGCTATTAACTTTTACTTAAATCTTATCAATTGGCGTCTAATTAACGTCCTTTTTATCTCCTACATAATAATCCATGCAAATGATTTCTCTCTCATTACAAAAAGACCAGATAACTTAGCTAAGAAGAAAATTGACTGAATAATTGGGTGTTCTTGATAAACTATTCCATAGGATCAAAAAGGTTTGGATGAAAAAATGTTGGTGAAATTGATTGAATCAATATACTATTTGTAAAAGTTGAACTCCTCCAACCTTCTTCATCAGTACATATCAATTTGCTTGCGACACACACACACAATATATATATATATATATATATATATATATATATATATGCTATAGTGGCAGAATTACACATAGCTGTTTAGGATGCACATATACTCCTGACTTTTTGGATCACGCAAGATCTTTTATTGCAAATTATGTTTCATCTCTTGTTTCAATGTATGGATACAAGTCAAGTACAAAGATCATTACTAGAAAAACTATAATTTGCAACCACCTTTGCCACATATTTAGCAAAAATGACCAAATTCTGGACCAAGATTTTGCGACGGATTAATTGGTCACAAAAACAATAATGCGGTCGCAAATTTCGCGCCATGCGGTAAAAATTTTGGTGCAACTGACCTAATCCGTCGCAAAAGTGGTAAGCGAGATTTGTGACCGACGTTATCAGTTGCAAATTTCATCGTCCTTTTTGCGATCGACTTTTTCAATCGCAAAGTTCTTTTGTATCGTTGACCATTTTGTGATTGATTTTGTCTATCGCAAAAGTTTTATTTTAATTTCTTTAAAAATTTTTGGCCACCTATCAATTTAGATCTCACGTCAATGGTTTTTTTTGTTTTGAAAAATATGTTTTTTGATATGTACGACTAATGCTATAAATTTAAAATTATCATTCATTCTAATACTATGAAATAATGATTGAAAAGATATATATATATATGTTAATAATTAGTCCTAATTATTTGTGCATACTCAAATGTGTGTGCAAAGTAATATATATATTTATACGTGTATTATTTAATTGTGTATTTAAATTTTAATAAATTACATCATAAATTTTTTGAATTTTATATATGAGTACTTTTTACGATTTAATTTTATTACAAGTGAAACTTAAAGTAATTTATTTAAAATAAAACAAAATTATATGATTAATAGAAAAATAATTGAATATGAGAACTAAAAAAATATTAAATAGTGTTATATGAGATAAAAATAGGAGAATATATTGAGAATGTAAAATGAAAAAAAAAAAAAAACAATGGTGAATTGGAATAGAGAAAAAATAGAAGAGAGAGAGAGATAATATGAAAAAAAATCAAAAAAGACAACATTGTATTGATAGACCAGGGCAGTTATTCAATGGCATACCATTTCACCACCCTTGGGGTTTTTTTTTTTTTTTTTTTTTTGTTTAAGGGATGAAATTTGCGATGGACAAGGTTGGTCGCAAATACTAAAAAATTTACCAGTCTTGCGACCAACCTAGTAGGTCGCAAACATTGTCACCCACGCTCCACATTAGCATCTTTTGTGACTCGCCCGTTTTAGTCGCAAAATCGGTTGCAAATTTGGTATCAAATTTTGCGACTTGATTTTTTGCCACCAACTCCAGTCAGTTGCAAATGCGGTGGCAATAGCGTATTGCAACAAAAATTGGTCGCAAATTCCACCGCAAATCGTCATTTTTCTAATAGTAGTGGATCTCAGGCCAAGTGTGTAATTAAAGTAATTTTATACTTATGGCATGACCGAATATTATCTAATAGGAGATGAAACATTAGTTTGCAATAAAGGATCCTATTCGCTTTAAAATTATCTCTCGAGTGACTATTCTAATTATCATTTAATGTACTCTAATTTAGTTGTCTTTTAATGTACTTCCTAATTATTTTTTAACTATTTATATTATTAGTAGCCTGTAACTTGTAAGTGCACTGTTGATTTTGGGTTTTGGCTCCACCAATATTGTAACACATTCGTATTCAATAAAATTAAAATTGAGTAGAGCCTGACATGTGGGAACAAAAATGATACCTCTCCGATTAGTAAAATACAGTAGAAGTTGAGATCCTCTAAGCTTCTTCATCACTACAAATCAATTTGCTTACGCGCACACACACTCCCATATGTGTATGTGTGTGTGAGTTTACACACACACACATATATATATATATATATATATATTAATATATATATGAAGCTCCACCTCTGAGATCCCCTCTTTTGACCTTTTTTTTCCATTTCGCCATGCTTGATAGGCAGCAGCAAATCTAAAAAAGCTTCTTTATTAGCTTAAAAAACTGATGGAGAACTTTATTATCTGATTAGTACAAGTATATATATATTGTATATGTGTGTCCAGATCAGCCATTTTCCTTTTACGTACCATTACTTAACGCCCATGCAAAAAGAAAAAAAAAAAACCACATGGGTGTTGTGCTACTTTAATCCGGAATTGCTAGCTAATTGGTCCGGTGATTACTATAACAGCTTTAATCTTATCTCTAAGTACAGTGGCCACATCTACATTTTGGAATGTTACATCAACAGTCTCTAGCCCATTTTTAGGGCTTTTGTTTTGGTTCTAAAAAGGGAATTGGATGTAGGGATACAAAACGATGTTAGCTTTGGCCCCTCTTCTTCTTCTTTTTTTTTCTTTTTTGGTTTTTTTGTTTTTTTTGTTTTTTTGTTTTTTCCAGACTTGAGCTAGAGTTCGAAGCCAAGAAAATGAAGCTCAAGCACAGTTCGACTCTGTTCGAGCTAACTCAGCTTAGGTCGTTTGACTTTATTTATAAATAAACTTTATGCTTGGACCCTAGCTAAAGGTTGAGTTCAAAAAATTTGCAATTATTTTGTTGTTAGAGAGCTTGATCTCGAAAATTAATATATTATTCATAATTATTATAATTATATAAATATAAAAATAATTATATAAAAAAGGCTCCAGTTACTTGGCTTGAGTTTTGCTCAAAACTTATGATGGTTTGGTTCCAGCTCGGCTGGAGCTCGAAACTTTGTTGAACCAACTCATTAATCAAGCTCGTAAATAGGTTTGATTCGTTTACAACCTTAATCGGATGAAAATTATGAAAACAAAAGGTTTACAAGGGAATTAGGCAAGAGTTGTAGGAACGGAAGCATTAAATCTTAGTTTTCGTAATTCATTATGCCACATTATATTTTATATTACATTAAATCAAGATCTCCAGGTTCAATTTTTGGGGGAGTGTCAAGATCGACTCAAAGATTGATTCATTGAAATAATTACAAGATATGTTAAAAACAAGAATTGATTCGTTAGATCACTAAGTGATTGATATTTCCTCCATTTACCATTTATCAACTTATATAATTCGCCTATATAAATAGGAACTCATTGTAACCAAAATCAAGAGAGAATAATAGATAATGTAGGTGTTTTATTAGTCCCGTGGTTGTAGGCCAAATTTGTCAAACCATGCAATTCTTTTGTCTCATTTTCTTCTTTCTCACTATACACATCTCAAATTTCAAACATGGTATCGGAAGAGGCAAAAGGTCTTGTGTTTATTTTTGCAATCTTCATGCTCCAATTTGTCCCAAATATGTATGGCCATGGGCGTTCATTTATTCATTACTACAATCTTCACGCTCTCTGAGCTTTCATTTCTCTCCACCTGTAAAATCTTCATTCTTGCAATCTCTACACATAAATTGTCTCTATCCAATCAAGATTTTCATATTCAAGTTCAATGCCCCAATCAAGATTTCCACATTCAACTTGTGGGGGAGTGTCAAGAATCAATTATTGATTCATTGAAATAATTACAAGAAATGTTAAAATCAAGAATTGATTCATTAGAACGCAACCTAATTAATATTGTAATATTTTAGAATTATTTAGGAGTGATTCCCTCCATCTACCATTAATCAACATATGTAATTAACCTATATATACAGCCACTTCGTACAATCAAATTAAAATCAAGAGAGAACCATAGAGAATGTGGTAGGTGTTTTATTTGTCCCATGGATGTAGACCGAATTGACCGATCATCATGGATTGTTTTTGTCTCATTTTCTTCTCTTTTCACCATACATATCTTGAATTTCAACATAATATCAGAGCAAGCAAAGGCCCTACAAGTCTTTCCATCCACAGATGTTCATTCCTACATGCTTCACGTTTCAGGTTTCCCACATGTATTCGACCCTGGCCGTGAGAGGGTGTGTTAAGTGTCCCACATCGATAAAATGCAATGATGTATTGTAGTTTAAAATGACTTGGATAATCCTTCCTTCATAAACTAGCTTTTTTGATAGTAAATTAAACCCAAATCCATTTCCTCAACAACTATAATTAACTTCATAAAAACTTAAACCATTACCTCAACCTATTCAGAGATCACACAACTTCCATCAATTAAGCCACCCTCATCCCCCACACAAGAAAAAATAATAATAAATAAAATTGAAAGGTTAATGCTGTTTGATAAGAGTATAAGAAAAGGTTAATATATTCCTCAGACAAACTCACATGGGAAATTCTATCATTAGTCATAGTTTGTAGGTGACTAACGTTAGTCATCTTTAATTCTAGCCATTAGATGTGTGATATTTAATCTAAACCATTAATCTTTATATGACCTGCAACCTGTTATGCAGGTAAATTAGAAAGGTTACCTGCTATACAGGTTAGCAAGGGAATTTTTATACAACCATTATTATAGTAGACCATTTATGGCCCACTAAATATTAATCAAATAAATTTTTTTTTTTAAAATAAAAAAGGAAAGCATGGTATTCATTATAATTTTTTTTAATACCATTGTACTATTATAATACTGTAGTACCATTATAATCAGTTAATTTTTTTATGTTTTAATACCATGGTACCATTATTTTTATTTTTAAGTTATAACTACCATGGTACTTTTTATAACTTTTTTTTAATTTCAGAAATGTGTATTAACAAGGATAACTAATTGAAAATTGTGATAAAAAAATTAAAATACTAAATTGATACCAAAATATATATTATTTATAACTCAAAAATTCGAATATATGTTAATAGTTGATAAAATTTACATTTAATTTAATTTTTTAACATATTTAAAAAATGTATCACATTTATTATAAATTATTTTAAGAATATACATAGAATATGAACATCTATTTTTTAAAAAAGAAAAAAATTATAAAATATGGATATCATTATTAAGTAAACTGTTTATATTATCCATAGATTTATTTCAAAATGATTTATCTATAGTAATATTGAATAATGTAATTTTAAAATCAATTTGTATGTATAAAATACAAAGAGAGGAACACAACAAGCATTAGTTGGTAAAAGAAATTGTGCTTTGATTATTAATGGAGATATGTTATGAAACACAATAATAATAATAATAATAATAATAATAATAATAATAATAATAATAATAATAATAATAAGAAGACGAAGAAGAAGAAGAAGAAGAATATAAAAATCGTTTATTGATTTGAATAGTTATGGTTAATATGTAAAATGAAATACTATTTGCAATAGTTTGTTTGACTTATTTAAAATAAACAAAATAAATGTAAATACTTTATTTGAATTTATTTTTTTCCCTAGAATTTTTATTTTATTTGTACGTCTATGAATTCATATAATATTTTTCATACTAGCGAGTCAATATTTTAATGATAACTTGGAGAAAATATATGTACTTATATGGTTGAATGCCAAATATTATTTATTATTATCTATAAGTAATGAAATAAAATATGATGCAATTTTTATTTAATTGAAGCTAAATATTTAAATTGTAGTAGAAATAATTTATACTAAAAAGTCTTAATAATTAAGAAATTTTTTTGTTTAAGGTTAATAATTAAATGAATGATTTGAGAGAGAGATAGATCGAATATGGAACTATATATATATATATATATATATATATATAGAGAGAGAGAGAGAGAGAGAGATAAATTAGGAAATATGGAGAGAGAGGGGGAGGAGAGAGAAATTTTGACTCATGATAGCGGGTTGCTCAAAAATTAAAAAAACCTACAACCTATTAAAATATTTTAAAATTGTATACGTGGCAATTTTTTAGAGGGTGACTTAGATTAGTCACCTACACGATTATGACTAATTATAGAACTCCCCAACTTACATAACCAAGAGTCATCCCATAATAAGAAGTTTCCTAGTGGTACTCATCAATGCATTTTCCTTCGACAAAATTAAAGAAAGATAAAGACAACTAAAAGATTGAATTATATCTATGTATCGTTGTGGCGCTTTACACGACAGCCAACATGTCCATGCACGTTCTTGCACAAAACAGAAAAGCGTCACAAAGGTCTTGTTTTAATTTGGATATGGTTACCTCACCCACGCTATCATTCATAATCAAATATTTATTTATGTATATATAATGTTATCCCCTCAACAGTAACAGTACCCTAATTTAAAAGAAGATTTGACGTTAATCAATTTATTCGGCTTTAGAAAGGTGAAATTAAAAAGAAACGAAGAAAATTGTCTTTAATGGTTCTGAGTTTTCACATTATATGGGTCCTTTTTCAATAAAGCTAAGTAGATTGGTATAAGTTGAGCCATTTATGACGTTTGCTTATTTGCTTTCAATTTTCTTGGATTGTGTAATTTCTTCATTTTATTGTTACCAATATCATTACCCAATCTGTATTATTAATCAGATCAGTGTGGCAAATGGACGTGTTGGGTCGATTTGGGATTGAGTTCTATTGAATTGGTTCTAAAACAAGTTGTGGGTGACAAATGATTTCTAAAGAACAAGTTGATAATGCATTGGTGCAGTTTTTTAGCATGATTAATACAGTAAAAAAATATGTGTTTTATTTAACATAGTTTTGAACATTGGTCAACTATTAGATTGTTGTCTACCATATTCTTTAAGTTGCACAAACAATTTTATCATTCATTTTTGAAGCTTGTGAAGTATTATTAAATTATAGTGATTTTTTCCGTTGGAACCATTTAGCCACATAAACCTATCTATAACTCGCTTGAATCCATTTACAATCCAAAACGTTTTAAAAACTGCAAAACCCCAATCCGTTTCAATCCATTCATAAAATCTCAAGACCCAATCCAATTCAAAAGTAGTTGAATTGGGTTTGACATATGAGTTGAAAATCATTTTGTCACCTCAGATCATTAACAATATTGCTTACTAGGTATATTGCAAATTAGTTAATTAGTGTGATAATTTTATAACATTCAATTGAATTCATAAATATTGTGAACTCAATCTCTGTAGGAAAATATCATTTTTCGTCCCATAAATTAAACCTTACTGAATTTTGGTAACAATATTTGTATTTGCCTCAAAATTTCATTCTACAATTTTAATTTTTTTTTCTCAATGTTGGTCCATTAGCAAATTTCCACCAAGTTCTTAATGAATGTGAAAATTAGTTGCATTTTAAATTGGGATAAATTTAGGAGGGATTCATGCATATTTATGCATTAGAAATAAACTTAAGTTGGCTGGTTGACAAAAAATGAGATTTTCTATCCTAACTTATGAGACTAAAAATGAGATTTTCCCTCGTCTTTGTTTGCAAATTAACCCATAATACTTGATTGTGGTTTAACTCATGTTTATTTCCATCATTTTCGGTTTCAACAACCCAAAACAAATAAATTTGGAGCGACAATGACATTTTACTGGTCTCATGTTGTGTATGTGTGTGTTTTCTGGTATAGTAAGAGTATTATTAATTAATTAGCCAAAGTTTCGAAATCTGCATGTACACAAGCCCACCATCTCAAACAAGAAAACTATTAATTTGACAACATTCTAAAGATGATTTGCCCACCACCACAACACACACACACACACACACACACACACACATATATATAGAGATGCACACATATATACCTTTTGCTGCGTAAGCAGGGCTGCTTTTCATATCAGCAGCCAGTGATATTCTTGACTTGTTGCCGCCCTTTTTTAACCTTTGATAAAGATTTATATAAATAAGATTGCATCACATTCTTCATACCAAATGATAAAATACCAGATGTTTTGTCCACCACTTTTATTACTCAAATCTTATCCTAAACATCAATATGCCACAAAAACCCAACCCCATTTTCTTTTGTTTGACTTTAACGCCGCTGATGAATCTAGTAACCACTTTGTAAATTCTAGCGTTTTGACGTACGGGGTTATGACTCAATTTTTAAAAAGTAATGAAAAATTGGAGAGAGAGAGAGAGAGAGAGTGGTAGCGATGTAGCAGACATAGATGCCGGAATATTCAACAGAAAAAGCAAGAGCTTACGATGTGTGCAATGTGATTGATGAGTAAAATGGCCTTTACACGAAAGCAACATGTGAATTCAAGTATATATCACCTTTTATTATCTGATATTTTTCAAAGAACGGAAATGGAGATTGTTGAAAAGTAAAGTGGAAAAACTGTGCTATGAACTTATGATCAGCTATTCAGCTCCACCACGTAACATGAGAGAGAGAGAGAGAGAGAAGTTGATTAAAATGAAAGATTAAATTAAAAATAAAAAAAAGTGTCAAAAGTGGGATTTGAACCAACGCCCTCGTTAGAGTATCAAAACTAGAGTTTGGCGCCTTAGAAATTAGCTATACCTTCACCAATAATATACTTCCAAGTTCAACCGAAAATGTTTTTTCTTTTTTCCCCTAGGCTTCGTTTGATAGGGTGAAAAATAGAAGGAAGGGGAGGAGAAGGAAGTAAATTGGAAGGAAAATGTATATTTTTCCTTGTTTGGTTGTGGAGGGAAAAAGGAAGGAAAGAAATTGAGAATGAAAAAATAAGCATGGAGCCCACTGATTTTTTTTTCCACCCAAAATCGGACGAAAAATGAGAGGAAAATAACAAAAAGATCTCTATAAAATTATATTTTCAAAATTGCCCATATATATAACTAGGTATTTAAATAATATTGCATCTTCTACTAGTATGAATCCTTGTATTTTTTAAATAGCAAATACGACGTGTGTATTTGTATAATACATTAAAAATGTATTTCACATGTTTATTTATTTATTTTATTTTCATTAAGTTTTCTACGACATAATTATATTTATAATTATATAAGATTGTGGTTGTCGTTTGACACAATATAAACAAATATTTCATTATATTAATTTATATATTTTATTTACATTATACTTTAGATTATTTAGTTTAATTTTATTAATGTATTTTAATACATAAATTCATAAACATAATTATGATTTATAATGATATAAAGGTATAATTGTCATTTAGTACATAAATCATTTTATTTCTTTTCATTTTTCCATTCAAACAAACAAGAGAAAATAAATAGATTTTTATTTTCTTTCCATCTGTTTTCCTTTCAACCAAACATACATGTGGAAAATTAAAATTCACCCATTTTCTTTTCTTTCATTTCTTTTCCTCTCATTTTCTTTTTTCTTTATTTTCTTTTCTCTGTCAAACGCGCTGTTCCACCACCCGAAAATGTTTTTTCATTTTTCCCCTGATCTTTTTTCTGCTTTTTAATAAACTGGGATTCATTGGCTAACAAATTGGTCTCTCTCTCTCTCTCTCTCTGTTCCATCACGATGTCGGAAAAGCATTTGATGCAATCCGGTCCACAAGATCCTGATATCTTTCCATAGATCAATCCAGTTTCCCTGTGCAGCCACGAGAGAAAAGACAAATCTTTTTTGGGTAGGCCCAGAAAATCTATGTCAACCACTCACAAAGCCCAACTCAAACAAACCACCTCATATATTGCCTATAGGCTATGTCAGTACGTGCCACGCCTTCTGGACAGTAAAAATATTAAACACTTGCCAAAATCTCAATTGGTTAAAATCAGTAGAAATAAAACACTATTGTTAAGAAAAATGAAAGAAATTTTAATAAGAGTTTATAATTTTATTTTTTTTAGACAAAAAAATATTATTAAATAATTGTATCATATATAAGCATAACTATTGTTACAAATCTTAACTTTAAATTTAACTTCTTTGTTGTTTGAATGTGTGATTATAGTACAAAAAGTGTTGCTTTCGGCTTTCTTTGATACCATAAAATGAAAAAAAAAAGATTGATAAATCTAATGATTTATGAACAAAGAAAAGTAAAAACTAAATCAGTTTGTATCATTATTGAAAAATTAAAACAATTATCATATATCTCACTTTAAAACTTCTCTCTCCAGGGAGGATCTGCGGTGAGTGCCTTTTGCCGCACGTTGTTTGATTTTCACCAGAAACTTATTTTCAATTGTTTGGTACATTAGAGGGGGTGTGGGATGGTAGTTTTTGTCTCGTTAATTGGCAAGTTTAGTTTTTGTCTTATTTATTGACAAGTTTTGATTTTATTTTTTTAGATTTGTTTCAAATGGTTTATGATGGAAAAAGGCAAATCTTCTGGAGTCAGGCTGGAAGAAATGTGTTCTCATTTTTTTTTTAGATTTTGATCCCAACAACGGTCTTATTTTGGAGGATATTTAGAGGGCCTACATGCGGTTTCGTCTTTCCTTCACTGTTCAAAAACCACTCAAGTATCATCTAGACTTGCGGGAAGACTTGAGTTGGATCAAAGAACAAAGTTGGAGAAATATAGTTTAGGAATATGGTTTTCTATTGGTATTTCAAACTTTTGACTAATCAGGATCTCTCTAAACAGACTATGGATTGGCTATTGAAGATTATGATTTTATTAGCAAAGATTTGGGTATCTTGTACTTTAGTTTTGTAAAATGGTTTGCAAAGCCGCTTATGTAATTCTTAAGCAGTCTGGTTCTTGTCAGATCCGATAGATTGAAATTATTGTCCTGCTTCCCTGTACTCGATTGTATTGGTTGACATTTTTAATAATTAATAATAATACTAATTTTTATTTAAAAAACCAATTATCATACATATTACTGCAGCATATTGAATCCTTAAAAATAATTCTCTTTTCAAAATCAAATAGACTAAGAAATAAAATTTAATTGCCCAATATGCAATATTAACTAGATTCATGTAGTTAAATTGGAAGTTTGAAAGTTTTGTAAAATAAATGAGAATCTTATTTTATACTCTCTTGTTAAATTCTTGATATAATTTTATCTATCTATATATATATATATATATTGGTTCTCACCTTGCTACTGTACAAAATCTAGATTAATGGTGAAAAAAATAAGTACAATTTTAAAATAATATGCTAGTTGGTTGTTAAAAAAAAATTAAAAATAATATGCTAGTTGGTTGTAAAAATTGGTGTGAAGAAAAAAAATATATGAAAGTCTAATAAAATAGTATAAATGGTGCAGAAGAAAAAACAAATTACAAGTAGTAAATAGTCAAGGGCCTGTTAAGTAAGAAAAAAGAAAAACAAATCCAATTCATAAATTTTTTGCCTATGTGGCAATATGAGTAATAGTATGGAAGGGGGTAATAGTTTAGAAATTATTTTTAATTAGAGTAATATTTTGAAAAACAAAAACTCGTAATTATAGGCACTAAGATTTAAGAAGGACAAAAACAATATATATCTTATCAATAATAATATTCATATGAGTGAATGTGTGCGTCTGTGTGGGGGTGTCTTTTCGATTGACATCTATAAGGTGTTCGGAATTGATTGAATAAAAAAAAAAATCATAATATCAATCATTTTGCAATAGTTAAGTTAAGCCCAATTAAATTTTGGTACTATAGTTTGATCACAAATTTCGTTTCATAACTTCCATAAATTGTTATACGGGAAAAACTTGTAAAAAATCACTTGAGATGTAAAGTTTGCCATATGAAATGAAATCATGATACTAAAATTGAAAAAAAATAAAAAAAACGTAACTTATGGGAGAAAAAATGATATTAAAACCGAACTTATGCAACGAAAAATGAGACTAAGGCTTAAGTTATGGAATAAAAAATGATGAGATTTTGCCCTCTTTAAAAAACAGGTTAACAGTTACAGTCACGTGTTTTTTGTTAATAATTTAGTGGAAGTTGACATATGTACCAACATTGAGAAAAAAAAATGTTAATTATGGGATAAAACATGGTATATTTTCAGATACCAATACTGAAATCAAATAGGATATAACTTACGAGATGAAAAATGAGATTTTCTGACAATAAATTTTAATTACAAATTTGAGGGGACACTATGATTCCAACAAAAAAGTAGTGAAAAAGCTCCAATAAAACGTGATCTTCCAATAAATTCTTGCGATGTTTATCGTACGCTTTACAAGTGTTTCACCAATATGTATACACACAATTGCTCATCATGGGTTGCGTCCCCTTTTATAATTAGATTAATTAATTAGTTAACATCCTTGTCTTGTGTGTGTTTTGAAAAGGTCATGGCTCCACTTACGTTGTTACTCGTGAAAATGAAGTTAATACAAAAGGAACTAAGAATTTCACATCTGTCCTAATATGTATAGAGTCCTATCATACATTTCCATGTGGGTCTAGATAATCTTGTAACCATTATGAGTTCAGAAAGTGAATTATTATTGCGGTTTAAAAAGGTTTTGGAGTCGTAATTGAATCAAAAAGTTTCTAGGTGTTTTATTAGCACAAATATTCAAGATAATCATTAATGATAGTCATTTTCGATAATGAATTGTAGTCATTATTCGCCGGTTGAGTTATGCACACAGTTCTAAGTTTCTATTCAATAAATAAAGAAAAAAGTTAGCAAGGTTTAGCTGACTTGATCAAGTTGAGATTTGAATTACAATGTAATTAGTATTTAGGCTCGTGCAAAAGAACATGGGAATAAAGTTTTATGTATATATTTTCATAAATTTTTATTATAAAAAAATGATTTAATAAAAATAATTAACTTTGTTATAACATAAATAGATAGCAAATATATTAAAAAATTTATAATAATAGAATGTGTTCTGTCTCAATATTAATTTTGGTATAATTAAGGCTTGAAAGTTTTTAAAACTTTATGTAGAGTCAAAATTTTTAATTATTATTAAAGTAAATGATAAATATTTTAAATAAAATATTAATTTTGCTATTTTATTTGAATTAAAATTTAGTCCATCTTAATTTAAATACATGATTGATGTTTATAGTTTTTCCGAGCACCCAAAATTTATAATGTGAGAAAATAAGTCATCGTCCTTCATGAGATAAAGATTGATTCAAGAGGAGGAAACCTGCAAAACAGATGTTAGCATTCCACTGAATTAAGTCAGTATTGTGTTCTATAATAGTAAAGGAATGATAAAAATGATGAAATAGTGAGTGAATTGTAGAAAAATCGTAGAAAGAGAGTAATCAAGTCTTAAAAAGTGCTATATAATATCAGATAATCCTGTCCCTCCATTTATGAGGCATTAGGCCTTATATAGAGGTAAGAGTGCATTTGCTTGGCTGGAGACCCCCCTGAAACACGGGGTGAGAGGGGTGTACCCCCCTGAAACACGGATTGAGGGGGGCTTGTTGTTGAGATTTTGGAGGGATAAGGTTGTTAGGAGTTAGGAATTAAACCCCTACATTTAGCATGTGCATATTTGACTTAGTTTATGCTTACCCCCATTTGATGAGTAATCCGTAGGCCTGGGCCTAAGATTAGGGGGTAAATCCCCTCCTGGCATAGACTTCAAGAAGGACATCGGTTAGGGCCATTTCCTTACTGGATTGGGCCTTCAGGGTGGACGTCATTCCTTCCGGGATTGGGCCTTCAGGGTGGACGTCGCCCCTTTGAATAAGGTTTTAAGGACATTGGTCTGGGTCGTTTCCTTCTTGGATTGGGCCTTCAGGGTGGAGTATTCATTCCTCTCCAACTATCTTCTAGTCTTATTCTCTTATCATATTTCAAAATCCAAATAATAGATATATCATCACTCCCCCACACTCTCGTAGTTGGGCTTGACAGACTATAAGAGTAAAGTGGAGTCCTTACTCCCTAGAGAAGATGAGTAACTTACTCTGTCTTTCCTCACAACACACTTTAGGGACATCACCCTCCTGTGGAACATATGCCTTTAGGGAAAATTCTTTTTCAATAATTTGAAGTTTCCTTCCCGTACTAAACTTTATTATATATCTTCTTCCTCTCCCCATGTATATCCAAGAAAGATAAGTGTTAATGTAGTTTGCACTTATCTCCCAAATTTCTACCACCGTTTGGACTCTTTAAATATTCCTCTTCTGCTATTTGCTTCTTGCTCTTTGAGAGATATCTTTATATGTAGGGGTGGGCATCGGGACAGGTATTCGGGATTCGGGATTTTCGAGACGGGTACCTAAAATTTATTGGAGCAAAATTCGATCCCCGACCCCGTCTCGAATTTTTTGGGTACCCGACATTTTCGGGATCGGGTACCCAAAATTATTCAAAAAAAAAAATGAAAATTTTTCTAGACAGGCTTACTGGAATTTTTTTTTTTGGAAAAATTCCAATTTACAAATGCTAACTAATACACTAAATTGAACATTCACAAGTCGCAATAGTCTCCAATAATCTAAATTAAAAGTTTACAATCAAATTTATCCAACACAAATTCAAAATTCACAAATTACAACTAAATTTGTCCATCAAATTCGCAATTTACAAAATATATATATACAAACAACGAGCAATCACTTCCAATCATCTTCAAATATCCACAATTGTCGTATCGATCCCCATCTTCATTAGCTCTACAAAAAAGAAATAAAAAACATACCATTTTCATTAATCAATATCATAATTCATGATCAAATTAACAAATAAACAAAAAGAATACCAATAGTAAAACTATATAAAAATTCAATTACCTTTTTCCATTTCTTCAACTTCAGTCAAGTCCTCTTCCATATTTATTGGTGTTGAATTCAAACGAAGCCAATCTTGTACACAAATAAGGGCTTGAACAATTCTCGGAGATAAAGAACTCCTAAAGGCATCAAGAATGCGTCCACCGGTGCTAAAAGCAGACTTTGATGCAACTGTGGAGATGGGAATGACCAATATATCACGAGCAAGTCGAGATAAAATAGGAAATTTTGGAGCATTAACCTTCCACCACTTCAAAATATTAAAGTCCTCATCATCATCCTCTGTCTCCTCACTCAAATATTTGTCCAATTTCGACTTCACATGTTCACCTTTCTCCCCTTTTTTTTTTTCTTGTTGAATTGTTCTTTCAAATAAGCTTTAGAATTAAATAAAGAGGCTGCACATGCCGTTGAAGTCGATGAGGCGATTGGACTCGGCGGACCTCCATATTTGATTTTATACTCATTAAAGAGTTCTTGCATGCCATACTTGATAGTTTCTTGCATGATTATACTATTTGCTTTCCCCTCATCGGTGCCGTACATTCATCAAATGAAAATTTAAGGAACTCCATTTTATGTCGTGGGTCAAGAATAATAGCATAATATAATATCCCGTTTATTTTTTCAATTGCTCCCCAATATTTATCAAATTTATCTTTCATCCTCTCCGACATCTTCTTCAATTCCGTGATATTACTTTTGGACCATTCCCTCAAAAGCATGTCAATGGCACTTATCTCATGAAAAACTAAGTTTGTTGTGACGTACAATGAACCATAAATTGACAAAGTTAGGATAAAGAAATGTGCCAAAAATTTGCACAACAGTTCAGCCTTATCCCAATCATCCTTACTAGGAACGCCATCAAAAGGCGTCTTTGATAGGTCCTGTGCATAGGCAAGATCGACATCCCCATAAGCAACAAATGCCCTTTGAAGGCATATCGCACTCTCCAACATCAAATATGTGGAATTCCACCTAGTGGGCACATCGAGGCATAACAACTTCTTTGTTTCTAACTTTTCGAGCTCAACACATTCTTGAAATCTTTTGTACCTAGCTGGGGAGTTTCTAATATACCTAATAGCACATCTAATGCGAGAAATAGCCTCATGCTCCTCTTTGTTCTTTAACCCATCTTGAACAACAACATTTATAATATGTGCAATACACCTCATATGAACATACTTTCCACCCAAAAGATTAGTACCCCAATTATCAAATTTCTTCTTTAAGTATGCAATTGCACCATCATTTGATGAAGCATTATCAACTATGACAACAAACACATTATTAATTCCCCAATCAAGCAAACACTTCTCTACTCCTTTACCCACCTCCTCACTTTTATGTCCAGAAATTGGACAAAAATTCAAAATTCTTTTTTGAAGTGTCCAATCATCATCAATAAAATGCATTGTTAAGCACATATAATTGACCCCCCTTTGAATTGATGTCCATGTGTCCATCGTGATGCAAACCTTTTGTGAGTGATTTTTAATAAATGATTTCAATTTCATTCTTTCACTCACATACATATTAAAAATGTCCTTAGTCATGGTTTTCCGAGACGAAATCACAAACATAGGACATGCAACGGACATATAAAGCTTAAATCCTGTATTTTCAATCGTTTTGAAAGCAAGTTCATCAATTATCAACCATTTACACAAAGCTTTGCGTATCTTTTCTTGATCAAATCTCCAACAAGATATATTTCCTTCCTTATCTCCCCGCCCCCTCATTGGTTGAAGAGAAATTCGGGCTTGATTAGTTGCAATCTCATGGGGCTTTTTTTACATGACTCAAAGTGATTTTTAATACCTTTGTCCCATGTTGCTTTGGATCGGCTTTGATGATTGCACCACAATATATGCATTTTCCCTTTTGAAATTTGTCTTTCGAACACATAAACTTTTCAAAATGCTTCCAAAATGGCGACCTAGATGCAGTTTCTTTTCTACTTCGTTTTTTTGATTTATCAACTTCAATAACTTCATCGTCATCATTTTCATAATCCATATCCACCTCACAATTGTCTTCAATGTCATTATCATCCCGTAAATTAGACACTGTGAAAAATGAAAAAAAAGAAAAACCACATCAATTTCAACATCAAGCCCTAGCCTTCAATTCATAATTATAAATCAAACCCTGTCATCCACAATTCATAATTTTAAATCAAACCCTATACTTCACAATTCACAACTTTACAACATCAATTCACAATTTTAAATCAAACCCTATAGTTCACAATTCACAACTTCACAACATCAACTCACAATTTTAAATCAAACCATAGCCTTCACAATTCACATTTAATAATTTCACAACATATCACAATTAACAATTCAATTCACAAGTCACAACATATCAACTTATCAAGCCCTAAATTTCACAACATCAACTCAAATTTCACAACATCAACTCAAATTTCACAATATCAAGCCCTAAATTTTGCAATTTCACAATTTTACAAATTAACACTTACTTGCTAGTTAGTAGTTAGCTAGTTACTGCCTGGCCCATTGATGCTCGTCCAGTCATCCCTGTTTTGCTGCTCTGCTTACTGCTGTGCTGCTGCTTGCTCGTCCCTATTCTGCTGCTCTGCTTGTTGTTGTTGCTGCTGCCCACTGCTGTTCGCCGGCGCCGCTGTTGTCTACTCTTCCTTCGCTGGCGCAGTTCGTTGGTAGTGGTAGGAGATAGGAGAGGTGGACAAAAGTCACAAAGACTCTTGAGACTTGAGAGTTGAGATTGATTGGGTGAACAGACAGAGAAAGAGGCGTGAGAGTCTTGAGAGATGAGAGTCTTAAGTTAAGTTTTGATTTTTTTTTATAATTAATACAGTCGAGTACCCAATCGGGATTTCGGGTTCAAAACCCGAACCCAAATCCCATCCCGAAAAATTATTTCGAGCTCGGGTACCTGTCCCGAAATTCAAAATCTCAATTGGGCTCAGCCCGATCTAGAAATTCCTGATCGGGTCGGGTCGGGTACCCAATACCTGACCCGAAATGGCCACCCCTATTCATATGTTCCTTTATTTTAAACCTGCATAATAAGGAACTCAATTTTCAAGATAAGAGAGTTAATAAGTATAATCCTTATAAGGACATAATTGTTGCTGCACATTTGTGCTACTTTTTGTGCTCTTTATTTCTTCTTGCTTGTATGCACATGTCTCATTTCTCAAGAGCAAAAGATTATGTCTAGTTTTATTATCGGGATAGTGTCCTACTCTGGGAAGATCTCCCCGTTAATTTGGGACAATTGTCCAGTTTTTCTCAGGCCAAAGCCATGCATTGTTGGGCCTTTATTTTTCAAACGTATATGCCTTTATTTCCAAGGGTGATTTAGGACAATTTGTGTCCTTCATTTTGGGCCAGCACTCTCGGGGCCAGATTTTTTCGATATCTTAGTGATACATTTCCTACTTCGAGAAAACCTTACAGCTCATAAAGGAGGACTTCCACCCATATTATTTCTCTTTTCAGGGTGTATCCTTGAGACATCATATCTTCATCGTGGAGGTGCCTTCTTGCTCCGGAAGTCCCCCCGAACAAGTAGGACTTTTGTCCTTCCTATCCCTTTTCTCAAGGTAGGATCTCAAAACTCTTAGATTTCTGCAATGAGGGACTTCTGCCCTTTTTATTTCTCTTATCAAGGAGGCCAACTTTTTGGACTTTCTACTATGACTTCCATCCTTCTTGCTTCTCTTTTCAGGGGGGACTTTCGTCCTCCCTGCTTCTCTTATCAGGAGAGGAACTTTGGGACTTTCTATCGGGAAGGACTTCTGTTCTTCCTGCTTCAGGATGAAATCTTTAGATGCACCATCCTGGTCGGAGGGTGTGTGTTTTGTATTGCATACATAACCACTTGAGTTGATTAGCTTTTGAAATAAGGTTCAAAGTAGCAGTGCGGCTTGAAACGGACTTCTGGACTGTCTTATCTTGGAAAGAGTATCGCAGGCCCATCGCACCAGTCAGTAGGACGAATATTTCTTTATGACAAACCGACTCAACCCTGTGATTCAGTCGTACTACTGCAAATAAACACTGATAAGTCTACTGTACTTTCTTGTTTATTTATTTGTTTGCAACATTGTTTATATTGCTTTTGGCTATAGTGTTTTTGTTGTAAATACTCTTATTGCATTGTACTTATATTATTGAATAAATCCACCCACGAGAATATCGATTTTAGATATTCTGTTCTATTGTTTTCCAACAACTACTTTTCTAAAACTTAAACCTTTAATTTTAATCTTAATTAAACATTCATAAACTTACATTATTAATCCAAATTTCAACATAAAGAAATTATATTAAGCTGCACGTCAAACTTGATCATTAAACCATACAGAAGTATTAATGAATTAGTCTAGTTAACACTACATTGTAAGTATCCAGTTAATCACTTAATTTCGTATAATACGAATACAAAATCTGATGATAATTAAATTTGTTCCGGGAGTTTTGGGTAGTGATATATAGTGAATGCAATGGGCAATGAGCAATGAGATTGTGTGGAAAATGTGATACTATTAGCTACACAAATATGTACGTTAACATCCAGTTGCATTTTAAATCATTGGATGACATATAATAACATAATAAAGTGACATATTAATAATATCATATATGATTCAACGATATCCATTTAATTGAATGTATACTCACTTGGGTAACATTCCAGGAGCCTTAGTATAATAAGGCCTTACTTTTAACAATTAAGTCCGTTTATTCTTATTAACTCTCAAAAGCGATTGCAAGACTATGCCATTTGTATTAATAATTTGTGAATCAATCATTCTTTTCGTGAAAAGTTTTAGCATTTTGGCCAGATTATAATGAAATTGTTAAGTACTAGGCATGATACAAATTGAATATATATATATATATATATAGATATTTAAGAATAACGTTGTTCATATGGCATCTCATTTGTTTGCTTATCAGTGGTCGTTGGCTTCCCATAATCTGACTATTCTTCTTATATTATCTTATCTTTTTCATTTTATTATAAAAGTACGAATGACTCATTATTATTTTATGTTTCTTTCTTTTTTTTTTATGAAGACTAAAATAACTTTATATAGATGATAGTAAATAAAATTTGTTCATAGTCTTTTAGTAATATAAAAATTAAGAGTTTGACTTCAAATTAAGCACTAGATAAAATAATACCATAAATGTGAAGAAAGAGTTGAATTTTTAATTGGACTCTATAATATTAAATTTGTTAAATTTTTTTAAAAAAAAGTAGCTGGCAATCGATCGTCTTCAATCCACTCAGTGTAGATACAATTTATTAAATAGGTTATTATTTCATAACACTTCTGATTGGCAATTGGAAAATAATTTTCTTTTCAATTACCTTTTAATTTGTTGGATCAATCTATTTTGTCTTTGTCATTGTGATTGGTGGAATATAATTCATGAAAAAGAAGAAATACAAAGTTTTAGACAATATAAAACTAAAAAAGTACAAAATGCAACTAAGTTAATTGATTATTATGTTACCATTTAGCAAAAAACTATTATATCAGGACATAAATAAATAACTAAAATATACAATTAATAGAGTAAACAATTATACACATTTGTCTTGTGTAAATGTAAATAAAAGATAATTTATAGGTAGAAAATTATAACTATTTTTAACTAATTACTTGTAATCGAAAAAAAGGAAATATGAAATTACATCATATTTTAGTGAATAAAATATTGCGCTAGACTTCCCTCGGATTTTTTTTAAAACTTTTTTTTAACTATCCGGCGGAATTCCGCCGGAATTATCCGGCAGATTATTTCCGCCGGCGTTCTGCCGGATTTTTTTCCGGTGGAAATCCGGCGAAAATTTTTCCGTCGGATTTTTTCGCCAGAAATTGAGTTTTTTCTTGTATTGAATGATAATGTAGAAATAGAAAGCTTACAAACTATATAAATGACAAAATAAATATAAAAAATTGTAAGTGGAGAAATTATGTTTGACAAACTTTGCATTGAGCAAGTCTTACAAAGTAAAAATACATGTGCCATAAAGAAAAGTAAAAATAATAAAACCAAAAGAAGGTCAAGGATATGATGGGATCTTAAATAAAGAGAAAGTTAGGAAGTTTTAGAAAAGAAAATATTAATAAAATATATTGCTAAGAATTTCATAGTTTCTACATTAGTTTTATTAAAGTAGGAAGAATCAACACATCTTTTTCCATTTATTACATGAAATTCAAAAAATTTGTATAGATAAACAACAACTGAACAAACTAATATGAATATTACGCAAGTACAAATTAGAACGAACAAGTAATCATAAAAAATAAAACACAAAATAATAATTTACAAATGATAATATACTTTCCTTTCTTTCCTTTTTGTTTTTTAAAAGAAGGTGTTTGAGCATGATAGTGATTTAGTGTAGGAGTTATTATATGAGGCAATGGAGAGGAGGAGATAATAAATGTGGAGGTGGTAGTAGTAGTTGTTGTTAGAAGTAGTGGCTATAATATGAGAGGTGGGTTTAATGACAATGGTTTAAGAGAGGACAATAGCGATGAAAAACATGTTAAAGGTAATGGTACAAATGTAAATGAAAATACTGAAGGATTTGGAAAAGAACATATGCATGATAATGGTGAAGAATATGGTGAAGTAATGTGATTAATATAGATTTTTACTTTATTATATTAACATCTGTGGTGGTGGTGGTGGTGGTGGTGCTATGATGAAAAATAATGGTATGACAAACTGGAACCATAAACCTTCTAAATATAGAATGTGATATGCTCAATAATATATAATTTTCTTTAAACTAGAAGTTTCAAAAATATAATGAGGGATACAAATAATGTTAAACTATTATATATTTATTACTTAATGAATACAATACTGACATGTAGTACAGTTAAAAATTAATTCAATTAAATTTTATTTCAAGCAAATTTCCTTAGTTTTTATTCATTCATAATTTTCTTTTAAAAAATTAAGATATTCTCAATATATTTATATTGTATAATAATCAATATTTTTCTTAAAAATATTAAACATGCATTAATGATAACGGGTAAAGTGAGTGTTCCTTACTAGCTGCGGAGAAAAAAAAAGTAATAGAACCCAAGAGATGCATAGATCAAGAGACCACTTAAAAGAACCAAATTCAGCGGTCCAATTCAAGGCTGATTAGATGCTACCCAATTGGATAGTATTCAACTAGTATTTTCAACCGTAAGTTTGAATATTACCCAATAGTTAAAAATACTAGTTGGACATTACCCAGCATGAACAATTCCCCAATTCAGAGAGCAGTATATAGTCAGATTTTCAAGTAGACAAAAGCCTTAGTTATCTCGTCCTTTTTGTCCTTTCAGTAATAGAGGGAATGTAGCAAATGAATGGAAGAACAATGCTGAGAAACCCAGATTGTCATTTAAATTGGATAAAAACACCAAAAGATAGAGACAAATACATCTTTTTTAACTAAAAACCATCGCACACCCTCTGAGAAAATACAGAATTGCAGCTTGTTCCATTCAATTTCATACAATACTACTCAAGATCACCACAACATATAACATATGAGCTTCTTTGTTACACAACGGTGTTACGTCTTTTGTTATATTCACCAAATATATGATACAATTAACACAAGATGGGACGCTGTTTTTATATTACGTAACAGAAGATCCAGACTGTTTAGTTCTTCTCAAGAATACACACGAACTTGCAATGCATAGTTTCCCAGCTCCTGTTGCTCCTCGTGTATCTCCTTTGCCGAATCGACAGTAGAGGAGCTACAATTTTGCAGTTCAATTAGTTGAAGAGTAGGTATTTCTCCTAAATCCGAGGGGATCTTTTCTAGTTTTGAGCAACAATGAAGCCGGAGTCGCTCAAGCCTTGGGAAATGACTGCTTTCTGCTCTCCAGCACTCTACATCGCTCGTGTAAATCTCCAAGCACATTAGCCAACAGAATTCCCCTTCATTCGATTGCCACTCTCTACCAATGAAGGCGTGAGATAGTAGTTTGAGAACTTCAAGTTTCGGCAATGAACCAACAATGGTCATGCGTTCCCATGGAATTTGGCAACCGGATAAAGTTAACTTCTTAAGACTACGTGGGAAGGCCAAGTTCACAGGGGGAGAGACATCACATGAAACAGAACGCCGATAACTGAAGTGCAGTTTTTCAAGTTGACGCAGATGGGCGAGATTTTTAAGGCCGTAGTTGTTTCTGTTTGTGAGTGTTACACAGCCATAAACGATGTTCAGTTTCTTCAGCTGTGCCATCATTCTGATGGCCTTCTTGGTGAATCTGAAGTTTGTTACATGAGAAAGAGTTTGTAGGTTTTCAAGAAGAGAAGTTTCCCCATCTACGACCTTTACATCAGAAGGATCTGACAAGAATGCCGTGTAAAACAAATGTGCCTTAGTTTTGGCATTGCCCAAATTTGGACAGGGAGGTAAAATGCATCTATGAATGGCCTAAGCATCCGCCCTCGATGAACAATTATAGTCTGCAGATTTTGAAGTTGAGATATTGATGCAGGGAATGTGTGATAACCCCTGCAGTTGTGTGTGAAAGCAATGTAAGTTAGGTGGACTAGTTTCACAATGTCGACAGGCAACTCATCGAAACGTACTCTAGCAGCATCCAACACCTTCAGCAGTTTGAAATGTACATGGAAAGATGATGAAGGGCTGTCATAGGGACACAGGTACAGAAGAGAACGAGCACGTGAGTCGGCCATCTCTTCCAACTCATGATCCATATCATCTGCCTGAATACTCAGGCGACGTTGAGTCTTTATATCTAGAAAGTTCCGGGCATGCCTTTCCATGACATGATCAAGAAACTTCTCTTCTCTAGCTTTTCTCACACAGAGGTCCCTCAAGAGATCATGAATGCCGCAAGTTTTGATTCCCCCATCATACTTGTGTTTACGAACCAATATGAGACTTCTCTTAGCAAGATCCTCTACACACTCCTCGGCGATCACTTCGAACCTTTTATGTTGTGTTGGTCTTAGAAATCTCTCAGCTACCCATAGCTTGACGAGATTGGATACAGGGATCTCGTAGTCCTCTGGAAAAGCACTCAAGTAAAGGAAACATGCTTTCAAATGATGAGGCAAGTGATCGTAACTTAAAGACAATATCTTTGATAACTGCTCGGCACTTTTGGTATCTGCTGCGTTCAAGCTTTCGGCAATATTTTCCGCAACATTCTCCCAGTGATCTAGTGTCTTTTCATCTTCAGCAAGGAGCCCCGCGACCAAAGAAATTGCTAGGGGAAGTCCCTTGCAACTGTGCGCAATTTTCTTTCCGATTTCTTCAAACTCTGGAGGGCCATTACTTTTGCCTGAAAACACAATATCAGCGAGCAGTTCCCAGCTTTGTTGCAGATCAAGAAAATGCATTTGGTGACTACGACTGCACGAGTTGGCATAAACAGCAACATGGGATAGCCGAGTTGTCAACAAAACTCGACTTCCGTTTTCATCATCTGGGAAATATCTTTGCATATCATCCCAGGCCTTGGTATCCCACATATCATCCAGTACAATCAGATACCTCCTACCTTTCATGCATTTGTATAGACGCAGGCCTAATATTTCATCACTCTCTTAAAGCATGCCATCATCTAACATTTTCATGGAATCAAGAAGACCGAGTAGAATTTCATGAACACAATAGTTTTGAGACACAGTCGTCCAGGCACGCCTGTCGAAGTAATACTCAACGAATGAATCACAGTACAAGTTTTTAGCTAGAGTCGTCTTACCAATCCCTCCCATTCCAACAATTGGGAGGACTTGCAGCTTAGATGATTCACCACAGAGCCAGGTTCTTATTCGCATCAAGTCATCATCGAACCCCACCATCCTGACTCTGCCCCTGGGTGCACGTCGCGACAAACTCATCGGTCGGCTATAGACAGTTCTTCTGAAGCTGTTCATAAACATCATCACTTGTTCAACGATCGAATCGATTTCTTCGAGTGCTGTTTGTAAGTCTTGATTATAACCTCCTCCTCTTCCTCCTCCTCCTCCTCCCTTGAGTGCAGAAATCAAATTCTGAAAAAAACCCCATTGTCCAGGACTTGCAATAAACTGCGTTAAAATGTGTGATTCGATTATGTCCGCTGCTTGGTATGCTGCATCTCTGATCCGACTTTCCAAAGCATAAACTGTATCACCACCATCTTGGCAATATTCTTCAAGAAAAGTCTGAAGAAAACTGATGTTTCCTAAGAGATATTTGACTTTCTGTTCCCCAATAAGGCTGCGAAATTCATCTGCATTCTGCAGGATCTGCTCTAGTATTTGGCCAAGTGAAACCAGAGCTGCATAAGCCATCTTTAATTTATACACAAAACTTAGCTAATCTTTGACTGGATTGAGTTGATAGTCTGAACTCTCTGATCAACAAGAGAAAAGCTAGCTCTCGATAGAGAGGACAGAGTAATGACTAATGGAATATTCTAAGTGGAGAGAGGGCGAGAGAGAAAGAAAGTGATGAGGGAGAAATGAATACCCAAACATAACAAAAGATACAGTATAGAACCATACCAACCCATAATATGGATGTATATGAATTATTTATGCCATATGAGCAACTTGCAATAGGTAAAATAACATAAAACACCACTCAACTAGCTGTTATTAATTATAAAAGAAATTAGCGTAAACTGACAACATGGAGCCCAATTCGAGTAAGTTGTGTCCTGTGCGTTTTGTAACAACTTCCGGGGAAAGAAATTAACATAAAGTATTTGTTTAAAGTCGGAGTTATAGTTAAATAAATCATGCGAGCCCTGAGTTTCCACCACCAAGTCTCACCTACTTTGTATTCCTTTAGTCACAAATCACAACGATGAGTTATTTTTTTTTTTTAAAAATACTTAAGCAAATAAATTTCTTTATTAATTAAAAGATTTTTTTTTTCTGAGGAAAAGATAATTTTCTGATGTATTCTGTTGAAGCTACTTTTCATTTGATAAGATTACAAAATTAAATTAATTATATGAAACTATATGGGTTTACAATTTAGAAACTTTCCATATGAATGTTTAAACGAAAGTTGTCTTGTGGACATCTCTATTAATATTTACAAAAAGATTAAAAACTTCGAGAGTGTGTTTATAATTTTTAAAATACAAGGAACTAATTTCTAATTATACTATATCTTAAGGAGTGTCGACGTGATTTGCTCTAAAATACATATACCCCTATGACTAGATCGCAAGCGCATGGCGACTTTCCTTGAGGAAATATTTGTCCCATTGACTGTTGCATTGGGACAACGAAGCTCCTTCCAAAATATGACAATTCAAAAATTCTCTTTACAACCACACAATATAATGAGAATTTCACTTCGAAAATTGATAATCTCTTTACAAGCATATAAAAGTGCTTCGACCTATAACATTTATATTCGAATATGTCTGAAGAACCAAACTTGAATAGAAATATAGAGGCAAAATGGAGAAATATGAACTAGGTGTTCACTCGTAAATTAAGATCTTAGATGCTCAATGAGAGAATGAAATTCTTACAAAGATCTCACATTAGAGTTACTCACATATCTCATACTTTTTCAGGTTTGTACTCAGTGGCGGAGCCAGAAATTTTGTTCAACAGGGTCAATCGAGAAATACAATAGTAAAGAAAATAATAAATATATAATTTAAGCACTTGCATTTCAACATAAAAAAAATAAATATATGAGAATTAGGTACTTGATTCATATTTTACAAGTGTCCACGCCAGCTTCCCATATTTTAAAATTGATTCATGATCAACTCATTGGAAACAATATCAAACATGTCCTTCTCAATATTGGAAGCCAGGATCATTTGGAAGTTCACTCAATTCAATTCAGTTCTTTTTAGAAGGTTGAGAATTGACATCATCACTATTTCGAGTTTTATGAGTTGGATTTGCTTGACTTGAATATTTGGAAATAGATGAATCTTTATGCAATTTAATTAAGAATTTGTCCATAACTTAGCAACTGAAAAATACAAAAACAATTATAAGACATGTTACTAATTTAGAGGAGTTATATGAAATTGTCCAAAAATTGCGATTTTTTATTGAATCAAATCTTGATTCACTTTTTATTATTGATTTTCTTTGAGATGGTGACCTTTTATTAGTCATTTAAAAAAAATAATAAAATCATTTTTAGACAAGAAAGTCCCCAATTTATCAACAAAATAGAAAATTATAGATATTTACTTGTGTTAACTACTAATTATTCAACAAAAATAACAACAACAACAACATAATGAATCATACCTTATGTCTCTTTATGATGTTTGATGTCTTTGTAAAAATACAAAATCATCTCTTTTTTCTTTCTTGTATGAAGCCTTGTCAAATGCCCAAGGGTTTGGCTGAAGTTCAAGAGAAGAGAATAATGACTTCTAAGAGAAGATGCATAAGAAAATGAAAGGACACAAATTTGTGACTTTCAAGAGAAGATACATATGAATTTTAATTTTCTTTTTCTTTTCTTTATTTCGATAAGTCATTGCATTTACATATACACTTTGACATTTATTTGTTTTACATAATAAATGGACCCATTTTTATTTAAACTTTTAAGATCAATAAAAATGATTTTACTTTTTGACCCCTACCCTATGTAAATTTGTAGGTTTGTGAGGGGTGGGAGGGGGGGGGGGGGGTTGTTAATTTGGACTATTAATATAACAACTTGTGTATATATCTCCAAATTTATACATCCTATAATAAAATTTTTAAATTTTGAGTGGATTCAATTGAGCCCACTCAACATGAGTTGCTCCGCCACTGTTTGCACTATATATTTATAAAGGATAAGAGTCAGTATTAGAAATCCACAATTTAGCCATGGATTTTAGCGATAGATTTTTCTATCCCCATTTAACTACGGAAATGAAGATTTTGACCAAAAAAATTAGCAACGAATTTGTCCAACGATAAATCTGTCGCTAAATTCGTGGCTAAATTGGCTCCAAGTTTTGCACCAATTTAGCCGCGAAAAATCCATAGTTGAATCCGTCACTAATTTACTTTTCAAAATCCCTCGCTAGTCATAGCTAAATCCATCCTACGTTGGTAACAGTTTTAGCGACCAATTTTCCGGAGCTAAATCCATTGCTAGGTCTTGTGATTTTGTTTTATTTTATTTGTTTTAATATTTTTTTGTTCTTTTATTTCAATCACTGCAAATTACTAATTTTATTATTCTATTGAGTAAAAGGGACAACAATCCTCAATCAATTTAAATGCATAAGTCAAAATTTCGATTTATTTTATCAAATTAGTGATTTGTTCCCCAAGTAGCTAATCAAACTTAATTTTTGTTAAATATATTAATTATACCAACTCAATTAATACAATTGATCGATTAAACATAACGAACAAACTTCATAATTTATTTTTAAATCAATTCAGATGCATAAGTCAAATATTTGAATTTATTTTGTCGAAATTGTAATTTGCTCTCCTAAAAGCTAATCAAATTGAATATTTCATTTAATAGGTCAAAATTTCAAACTCAATTAATTCAATTGGTCAATTACATATATAATCAATTCACTTTGACTTTGTAGTTTGATTGTCATGTAATTAAATGTTAATTGGTCAATTGTCGAATTTCGATGTTATTGATCCAACGATGGCAAAGGTTTTGGATTTGATAGATTTAATTTGATGAATTACACTAAATTTAAATAAATAAATTGATAATTTCTCCTAGGTTGTACAAACTGAGTTGAAATAATGGATAAAACCTTTGAATTTTGATAAGGTGAAACGTAAAAAAAAAAATTAATTTTAACTTTCAGTTACAAGTTTTTCCATGACTAAAATATCAAAGAAATTTAGCCGAGAGTTTTTCCTTAGTTAAGAAACTTCAGTGCCAAAGCAAGATTAAAACAATGTAATTGATTAGTAAAATAGAAAAATTAGTAAAATTAATAAATTGAAAAAAATACAAAGATTAATGCGACTAATAAATATCCAACATGTTTTTGTTTTTTTGTTTTTGCCAAATGTGGTTTCCCCCCCCCCCCCCCCCCCCTCAACATTCACTTGTAGATTAATGCATTAACTCATTACATAATATCTATGTGTTTTATCTATGGATTTCACTAGAAATGGCTCATCCAAAAATAATCCCGTAAATATTAAGACAACTATAACCCATTTCCAAAAATCATCAGTATACTTGTAATATGCTTTTGATAATGGTACATTTCGATTAGAACCACTACCTAGGGGTTAACTACATATTTCCCTGTTGTGGTTTCACTGAAATGCTAAATACCTCATATGGTTTAAAAATAGGCACACAAAAAAAAATCCCGTATTTTCAAAAACTTGAACACATCCCCCGCCATTAAGTCAGAACTAATAGTGTTAAATTTTTTTATGAAATGCCTGTAATACTCCTATTATTATGAGCTATTAGATCTTTAACATAAAAATCATAAAATATATAATAATATATATAAAAGTACAAAATATACATAACTATAAATATATATTTTTTGTTTGAATAAAAAATATAGATTATATATTTATATATATATAACTAATATATATATATATTATAAACACACACACTCACACTAACACTATATAATGTATGCATACATACATACATACATAAAATACACACTCCACATCCATATATAAATATATATATCCATAACATCCTCATTTTTTCCACGAAATAGTGTATATTTATACACTATTTTGACCGACCTTGAATCCATCGTGGTAATATCGTCGACCGTCAACGGTCGATTGAGGAGCTATTGTGGCGACAACTTGAAGCGGCTAGCAGGAGTGGTGGTTTAAGCTTTCTCGGCTACCTTTAACATTGGAAATTAGATGGCATGGATCTTGAGCGATTTGGTTTCGGTAATGCATTAGTGAGTCCACTTTTTAATTAAGACTGATGGTAGTGGAGGAATTAGAGAAACAAGATTGGTGGTGTGTTTAAGGGTTTTTTTTTAATAGATTTTGTCTAAATAAATATGAAGGGTGAGAAATTTGGGGAAATCGATTAAGGGGTTTGATTTATTTTGGCAAGGTACTCGGACTAATGTTTTTGGGCAGCGGCTTTGGCAAGTGGTGGTGAAGGAATATTGATGAAAATGAAAGGGGTATAATGGTCAATATATTTGTATTCAGGGGTGTTATAGTCAATTTTATCATTTTTTAAAAAGTAAAGAAGGTCAAATCAAATGCACATCCCCACCAAAGGCGTGTGTGTTTCACTCTCTATTATCTTGGTAAAATATGCAGTATTTTTAAAAATACGGGGGTTTTTTATCTATTTTTGAACCATAAAAAGTATTTAGCATTTTGATGAAACCATAAAGGGGAAGTATGGAATTAACCGCACTATCTAAATATCTAACTTATGCTACCACAAATACAAATGAAATAGAATGCCTTGAATTTGGACCTTTTGTGTGACGCCTTTCATTCGTGACGACATATTAAAAAGAGTTTAGTAATCATTACTGTTGACACATTGAAGGCCATCTGTCTTGCTCCTGTTTATGAATATTTTGAATGAATAACATACCTTCCCCTGATCGCGGTCAAACTATAATATTCACTAGCTTAGCTAGGCGTCTTAAGATGTATTGCTAAAATCTTGTCTTTTCGTTTAGAAGACATTGACTCATTTAGAGTAAAAAGTCTTGCTATATTTACGGTCACAACATACCAGGTATAGACTCAGGAATTTACATAGCATCAGTCAAGAATTAGGTGCTTCTGATAATGCCAACAACTTATTTATACCGCATTAAACCTCCACCCACGAGAATATAAAGTTTTTGGATATTCTGTTTTATTGTTTCTAACAATCTTAAAGAAATATTTGGGGTTTATTCGTTTAATATATTTATAATGGCGTCGAGTTCAATTGCTGGTTCATTTGGTTTCTCTAAAATTGACTTGAGCGGTTTGCCTGAACCATTTGCGGGCCAATTCTTTAAACGTTGGCAACAACGAATGAAGATTTGGTTCACAATGAAGGGGCTCTTGTCTGTAATTCAGACTGATAAACCCGTACCTACTGATACTGACCCAAAGACTAATGAAATCGCAATATGGACTGAGCGAGACCAAATAGGCAGAGGGATCATTTTGTCAGGTTTGTCAAATGTTCTCTTCGATGTCTATTGCTCAGACTCCTATACTGCGAAGTCACTTTGGGAAGCATTGGATAAGAAATACAATACTGAGGAGCAAGGGCTCGAAAAGTATTCTGTTTCTAAATTCCTGAAGTATCAAATGGTTGAGGGTAAGCCAGTGTCTGAACAAACCCATGATCTGATTAATCTGGAACATTCACTTGCTGACGCTGAAATGAAACTTCCAGAAAAGTTCATGGTTATGGCAATTATTGAAAAATTTCCTAGATCCTGGGAAAATTTCGGAATGTCTTTAAAACATCAAAAAGGAAACTTATCCCTCGATGATTTAATGATTGACATAAGTATAGAAGAGGAACATAGGAATCAGACACACATAGTACCAGTTGAATTCCAGTCAAAAGCAAATGTTTTGACTATTGGAAAGAAAAACCCTAAGCTGAAAAATGTCAATCCGAATTCTAAAACCATAGATAAAGGAAAAGCCAAAGCCAAAAAGCCAAAAGCAAACAAACCATGCTGGACTTATGGACAGGTTGGTCATTATGCCAGGGATTGTCCCAACAAGGCTGGAAAAGAAAAGACCAAACCAAAACCCTCAGGACCAGTAGTCAATATGGTTGAGGCTGGCATTGCTAGTTCTCATGGACACGTTGATGGGTATGTTTCTTTTGAACCCGAACTTTTGAGTATTTATGAACCATTCGATTGGCTCATTGATACGGGAGCAAATGTGCACGTTTGTGCTGATAAGTCTCTGTTTGTGTCATACCAGCCAATTGATGGACAATCCGTGAGGATGGGAAATGCAAGTGCTACACAAGTACTTGGGATAGGACGCGTGGACCTAAGGTTTCCTTCAGGGCGCACACTATCTCTGCAACGAGTGCATCACGTCCCTTCTGTTAGACGGAATATAATTAGTGGTTCAATGTTAGTCAAAGAGGGTTGTGAGCTTTCTTTTAAGTTGAATAAAGTTGTAATTTTACATTACGGAACTTTTATTGGCAAAGGCTATTTATCTGAAGGTTTATTTAAAGTACGGATTGAATATAATAGTGTTTCTAGTTCCAATAGTTCAAATTTTTATAATTCTGTTGTTATTAATAATATAGAAAATTCCACTGTTTGGCATGCACGGTTGGGTCATTTAAATTTCGGTTCTATTAAAAGAATGATGAATTTAAATCTGATTCCAACGCATGACATTGGACAAAATCACAAATGTCAAGTGTGTGTAGAAGCTAAACAAGTAAGAAAACCCTATCAAACAATTGAAAGGGATACAAAAATACTTGATTTAGTACACACAGATATTTGTGAGTTCAATGGGGTCTTAACACGAGACCGAAATAGATACTTTATCACCTTTATAGATGATTGTAGTAAATACTGTTATGTTTATTTAATGAAACATAAAGATGAAGCACTTGAAAAGTTTATCAGTTTTAAGAATGAAGCTGAAAATCAAACTGGCAAGAAACTTAAAAGAGTACGATCAGATAGAGGTCGTGAATATAAATCGAACTCATTTGTTGAATATTGCCAAAAGTTTGGTATTATTCATGAAGAGACTCCTCCATATTCACCTTCATCGAATGGTGTAGCAGAACGTAAAAATAGAACATTTAAAGACATGATTAACAGTCTGCTTTTGAATTTTAGATTGCCGAAATATATGTGGAGAGAGGCTTTGAATACGGCTTGCCATATTCTGAATAGAGTACCTCTAAAACATAAAGAACGCACTCCATTTGAATTCTGGAAAGGCAGAAAATCGAGCCTAAAATATTTCCGTGTGTGGGGCTGTCTTGCAAAAGTCTTAGTCCCTGAACACAAACGGAAGAAGCTTGGTCCAAAAACTGTTGATGCAGTCTTTTTGGGCTATGTGGAAACAAGTTATGTCATGAGATTCTTAGTCATTAAATCTGAGATTTCTGGCATAGAAGTTAACACAATAGTCGAATTACGTGACGCTACATTCTTCGAAAATGTATTCCCTCTAAAACAAGGAATACCCGAAGATGTTTCGACTTTAGATTCTGCCCTCGAGTCTGGTTCTATTCCCGAACATGTGGAAAGGATGACAAATGGGGGGGTAAATCCAAGTAGTTCTGGTTCTACTTTTGATGAGGCTAATGAACCTCGCCGAAGTAAGCGAGCCAAGATCGCTAAAGATTTTGGAAGTGACTTTGTCACCTACAATATCGAAGATGATCCTGTGACTTTTAAAGATGCTATGGCTTCTCTTGAGGCTAAGCATTGGAAAGTGGCTATCAAAAGTGAAATTGACTCCATTGTCTCCAACGGGACATGGAAACTAGTCGATTTACCACCAGGATGTACTACGATTGGATATAAATGGATCTTTAAGAAGAAATTGAAAGCTGATGGTACTATTGATAAGTATAAAGCCAGATTGGTTGCCAAAGGATTTAGGCAAAAAGAGGGGATTGACTACTTTGATACATATTCCCCTGTCGCTCGACTAACTACAATCCGCGTGCTGATTGCACTGGCTTCAATATATAACTTCTCTATCCATCAGATGGGTGTGAAAACAGCTTTTCTGTATGGTGATCTAGAAGAAGAGATATATATATGGAACAACCAGAAGGGTTTGTAGCTGTCGGGAGTGAAAACAAAGTCTGTAAGCTTGTCAAATCTCTTTATGGGTTGAAACAAGCGCCTAAACAGTGGCATGAAAAGTTTGATAAGACTATATTGAACTTTGGCTTTATTGTAAATGATAATGATAAGTGTGTATACTGCAAAATAAAAGGTGATTCATGTATTGTCTTATGCATTTATGTGGATGATATATTATTAATAGGGTCAAATCTTGAGATTATTAATGAGACGAAAGAATTCTTGAAAAATAAGTTTGAAATGAAGGACATGGGTGAAGCTAGTGTGATTCTAGGACTCAAGTTGATTCGGTCAACTGAGGGTATAACGATTTCTCAATCTCATTATGTTGAGAAGATAATTGAGAAATTTGGTTATACTAACGGTAGAATCTTGAAAACGCCTTATGATCCTTCTGTGACTCTTTTCAAGAATAAGTCTGGTACTCCAGTGTCTCAATTAAGATATTCTCAAGTGATTGGAAGCTTGCAATATTTAGCGAATGGTACGAGACTAGATATTTCATTTGCGGTCTCTAAGTTGGCTAGATATACGAGCTGTCCTGATCGTACTCATTGGGAGGCCTTGGACAGGGTAATGAGGTACCTTAAAGGTACAAGTTCCCTTGGACTGCATTACGGGAAATTCCTTGAAGTTCTTGAGGGGTTTAGTGATGCAAGTTGGATTGTCCAAAACTCCGGGAGTAATGGATGTACAGGGTATGTATTTACTCTGGGTGGAGGCGCTGTCTCCTGGAAGTCTGCAAAACAGACTATCATAACTCGATCTACATTTGAGGCTGAGTTGTGTGCTTTAGATACTACTGGAACTGAGGCTGAGTGGCTGCAAGGGCTGTTATGTGGGTTACCCATTGTGGGTAAACATGTCCCTACTATTGCCTTGCATTGTGATAATCAAACCACAATTGCAAAAATACGAAGTTCCAAGTATAATCAAAAGACTAAGAGACACATCCAAGTTAGACTAAAGTCTATAAGGGAGATAGTGTCTGAAAGAATCATAGCCATTGATTTTGTTGGTACCAAAGACAATGTGGCTGATTCTTTGACGAAAGGACTTGAGTTTAACTCATTCCAAAAAGCCAGGTTGAGGATGGGACTTGTAACCCATTGAGTTTACACCGATAGTAGCAACCCAACCTACCAAGTGGAGATCCCACAAGGAAGGTTCAATGTGGTATAAACAAGCTGTCGGGTGTAAACGTTGGCACCTAAAGTTAGACTGGTACTATGTACTTGAAGTCTATCCTCTGGTATGCCTGGAAGGTGCTGTATTACTGCTAGTATAGTAAGAGCCATGCTCTGAATGGGTTCGAGGTCTTAAGTGACGAGATGTGAGCAGTACATCTTTGGAGATGTCCAACTAATGAATATTATCGTGTGGCCGCAATTAGAGGAGACGGGTTACTCCTTGAAAAAATATTCATGAAACAGGATCAGGACACATGGCCATTAACGTGTCACCCCTGAAGATTGCTAAGCTCGAAGTAATGTGTTTTTTCCAATAGACGTCATCACAACCAAGGTTCAAATTCAAGGCATATGTCCATTTGTTCCTGTGATGACATAAGTTGGTTAACTAGATAGTGGTTCAAACCGGAAGGTACCATTATTAAAAGCATGCTACGAGTATGCGGCCAGGACTTTATGCTATGGATTAGGGGGGGGGGGTTGTTGGAAATGGGCTTAATAAGATGATGTTTTCAAAGGGTAATCTAGGATTGAACCATTTCGAATGGTAATCCATAGATAAAGCCCAAGGAAAATATTATCTTTGTGTAAATAGAGCTGTGTAAAATATCCCACATCGGATATTTAGCCTTGACAATAATAGTATTTATGTGGTTAAGTGTTGTTATAGTGTAAACTAAACAACTAAGTACCGCATATGGGCAGACCCCATACGCGCGCGCCCGCCCGACCCGACCCGGCTCCGGCTCCGGCCACGAGCCACGGACCAGGGACCAGGTCCCGATCCCGGTGCGGGTGCGGGTTTGGGCGAATTGTCTCGGTCTCGGGCTTAATTTTTACTGAATTACCCTTGGTGTAACGGTTTTATTCAAAATCTGAATTTTGAATTCCGTTACTATATTTAATTAACGCGGTTTGAAACCGCCAGACACGTTACCTGGTCAAACAAACACGTTTTCGAATGTGGTATGTTTTTAGTCCAGGTACACTGCGTGTCCGTTAGCATTCAGGCGGTTTCAACCATGCATTAATGTGTCAGAATTTATTCTGGCTGTCTCCTCCCCCTATATATAGCTGCCTCCTGGTTCCCTGCAAAATACACAGAACGAAAAAAGCAAGACAAGAGAAAAAAATAGAAATAGCAAGTATACTACTTTAAGAAATTTCGGAGTCTTAAGAGTGTATACGGTGTTTAGCTTTTGAGTGTGTATTTTCAGTTGCATACACAATCTCTAGAGCTGTTTAGCTTTCGAAGTGAGGTTCAACGTAGCAGTGCGGCTTGGAACGAACCTCTGGACTGTCTTATCCTGGAAGGAGTATTGCAGGCCCATCGCACCGATTAGTGGGGCGAATATTTCTTTAAGGCAAACCGGCTCAACCCGGTGTTTCAGTCATGCTTTCTCAAATAAATACTGATAAGTTTACTGAACTTTGTTGTTTATTTATTTGTTTACGGCGTTGTTTGATTTGCTTTTGGCTATAGTGTTTGTACTGTAAACTGTTATTGCATTGTATTTATATTATCGAATAAATCCACCCACGAGAATATAAAGTTTTTGGATATTCTGTTTTATTGTTTCTAACAAATTCCTTACAAGTTTGCATTAGAATTCAGATATGTCTCTCATCACTTGTTAGTTACGTCCGTGTTTTCCTTTATATTTATTTCATTGAACAGGTTTAAGAATAAAATTGTAACTGGCAACTAGGGACTAATTTTATCATTTATCTCTAAAATCTACTTTTTTTGATACAATCATCTTTGGACACCCTATAGATGTCAACCGGAAAACACACCCATACACACGCACACACTCACTCAAAGGAGAAGGGGTAGAGGACAAGAGGGTTCGAACTCAGGACATTCCTGATACCACTTTCGAACCCCCACCACTCGGCTCTGAACCCAGTGGCATCTCTAAAATCTACTTGCCTTCTCTCTCTATTCTTTGGTTTAATAACCGATACCATTCGTTTCTCTCGCCTTCATTCTATTGAGTCTTTCACCAATCTATAATCTATTATTCCAATAGAAAATAATTCCCAAACTATTAGTCAATCTAAATATTTCTCATATTATAACTTCTAAATTACATTATTTATCTCTCTATATTTTCATTAAATAATTTCCCCTCAAAACTATTCTTTTTGTGCAAATACCCCCAAATCGAATGTTTACCATGTAACATTTACTCCCTAGTATACTTAATAATTCCTCTTTAATCCTTTGTGTCAAAAACATGAAACGCTAAATGCTTTCTGCAATCTTATAAAGTAAAATAAAGTTAAAAATTGGAATTGATTTAAATAGAAAATATTAATTGAAAATCTAAAATTTGTTTTAAATTTGTACAAATTTTTAGTTATTTTAAAAACGTACACTGATACTTACAACCATTGTGTTTGTGGCCTCATATTAATAATCAATTCTAAAATTTCAAATTGAAATAAAAATAAATGTCAAAGATGGATAATTTTTATTAAAATTTAAAACAAAACTACTCTCCCAGTTGCTAAAAACATAGTGGAAGGTAACGTTATGGACAACCAATGATTTTTTCTTTTTTTGTTTCCAAGAATTGATAATCAATTTTGAGACGTCATATGGTATCGTTGGTACAATAATGCTACGTTGGTTGATTGATCCCTCAATAATTTTCAATAAAATGGTGCAAAAATCTTTAGAAGCGTACCAAACAATACACATATTAAGTTAATAAATTATTTTCTGTAAAATAAGTTATCTCGTGATTCAATTTATATATGACTTGGAAAAGAGACGACTAAGCATGAGGGACCACAGGCACCAAAGGCATGCGTCATGAGAGGTCTTTTACGTATAAACTCATGTTTATGCATTTGTCTCTTTCATTATATTTCTTTCAAGTTGATGTATGAGAAACGTCATGTCATTGCCGCCAGGCCCGTAACAATTATGGAAGTGACCATTTGATGGAAAATGTTGACAAAGACAAAATACTTAAACCCTCGATTGGTTGTATTTTTCATTCTCATTTTTTATTTTTATTAAAAAATATTTTTTTTTTGTATTTGTGTGAAAATGGAAGTATAATTTGATATGAAACGTGGAAAAATTGAATTGTAAGATTCAAATATTTAAATGAGATAATGAGAATTTATAAGGTTAAAAGTAATATTTAAAGATTGTTGTGGAATTTTTATGTCAAATTAATTAAATGATAGTGAAATAAATATATTATTTAATTTATTGTTGGTCCCATCGTAAAAATAAAAATGAGTTGTTTTTCTATTAAAAACAAAACAAACGATCATATTTTCAACTTAAAAAAGTGAGTGAAATTGAAAAAAAAAAAATTAATGAAAACATAACCCATCAAAGCCTTACCGACTAAACAGAACAAGATTTGTACGCGAGATACACGTCCATTCTCATACACGAGATATTTCCATCTCAACCAAAACCCATACGTTCCTTTTAACAAAATGACTAGTCAGTGACAAAGTTAATCTAATGGTGGCTGCAACATTTTACTGATAGTTGGCACAAAATCCAATCAGCACATCTTATTACTAATCATGCGTCGTTAATTCTAACGATATCCAAGTAGTGATGTCCAAACTCATCATAGGACAAAGAGGCTCGATCCTGCAAAGTATCATCTCTTACTTTGTGAAGCGTTTTTTTACAAAATGATAAAACTCCATGATCTCAAGGTGCGGGACAGTATTTTGCGGTGTCTATTAGCGATGGTCATGTGTCTCTCTCCAAGTCACTCCACTGGGGGTTTTGTGATAATAACATGTTTCTGTCATACATCGGAAGGACTATAAAAACTTGACAAGCTTATAAGCTTCAATCCCTCTCTTACTTTGCGAGACTCTTTCTTATCAAAAGACAAAACCACAAGGTGCGAGACAATATCTCGCAGGGTTGGGCATTTGTATTTGACAATGGATTTTGGCATTATAAAATGGTGCCGTCAAAGGAGATGAAGGATAAAATCCCACCGTCTCAACGTTCGTGACAATACCTAGCAAGGTTGGTTTTCGTGTTCGGCGATGGAGTTGGCCATTATCAAATAGCGTTGTCTATGGAGACGATACCCTATATTCTTGTCCCATATCTGAAGGAGTTTATAAGACGATGGCCTTGTGCCTCTTCCCAACTGAGGGATTTATATTGATATTGTATTTCTGTTCTAGCCGAACCAGTCTCTGCCGCCTGCGCCCCTGCCATCGTTGGAATAATATCCTTAAAAATGTGCAAATTTTTGTAACTAAGAAGATTTGAACTTGTGACTTCACAGTTGATTGAGAAATACTCTACCACCAAGCTATTGCAAGAAATTGTGATATATTTTGTTTTGTTTTATACTTATTATATATTTGTTTTATACTTTTAAATATTTATGTTTGCTAGTAAAATTTCGATCAATCTGTCTTGTTCATACATCTTCTTAAAGTTGAATTTGTTTGTATTTTTGGATTTATTTTGATGTTACATGAATTTTCGGGACAAATTTGTTATAACGACATACATTGCATGCACACGTAATAGTTTAACATTCTTTTTTCAATTTTAAGAAAAATTTAAAATTTTTTTGTTTATGTTGTGTTTCTAGCCTTTCATTTAATTATTTAATCAACTTTTTAAGTTTTTAAAGAAAATTTCAAATTTTCAATATATTTCATATTTATACTTATGTTTTCAATTAAAAAATCATTTTGCTTAAATTTTACTCTTTAACTAATCATAAGTTGAAACTATATTATAAATGATTAAATAGATAGTATATATCATAAATAGGTAAAAACGATATATTTGCTTAGAATTTAGCACATTTTTAATTTTATATTATTTAAATTTAATCATTTGATTAGATTTCACCTCTTTTTTATTTTGCACACACACAATGAGCGTGCTTGATATGATAATTATTATTATTACCAAATTTATTTAGTAAACGATATGTGCAAATAGATTAATATTTAGTCACATCTTTACAAAAATTTAATTTTGTATAGTAGTTTTATAATTATACTTGTATTAGGTCAATGGTTCAAACATTTTTGGGCACAATTAGTATTATTTGGCAAAATGATCTTATTATCGAGCAAATATCAAATATTATGAACAACTCGGAAGTATTCAGAAGTATTTTTCTTAAGATGCTTTGGTTTAGAAACTTGCGTACATAGTTTGGTTTCAAGTTATTAATTGTGACAAATATTTACTTTTTCATAAGATCTTTTATCAAATTCAAAAGGAAAATACTATGGAAATCATATTTTTTAACACTATAATTCTTTTTAAAAAATGAATTATGAATAATAAATACATAAATTCAAAAGTAAAAAATCAAATTCATAAATAAGTTATTTGTTACAAAAAGTGTTAATAGTAACAAATATTTTAGCGTCACTCAATATTAAAAATTTGGTTACAAATGCATGTTTGTAACTGGCACAAAATAATAGTAACAAGCATTTAGTTCTTAAAACAAATTTTATCTTTTGTTACAATATAAATATTTTTTTGTAACGAATAAATATCAAAAGCAACAAAATTTGTACTTGGTTACTAAAATGTTGATATATGGTAACCAATAAATACTTTGGTTACCATAAACTATTATTTGTAATTAAATTTGGCTCCATTACAATAACTTTCGTTATCTAAAGTGCATTTTGTGTTAGTGATATTTGTTTTTTTTTGTACCCAATAAAATCGAAAACTTTGCAACTCAAGTTAGTTATCATATCCCACTAAGTAAAAGTCATAACAAAAATTTATCAATCATGAATAAAATAACAAAATTGTCCACAATATACATGTATATACATGCACGCCATCATGCAATATGAACAATAATAATGAGGATAACACTACTAGAAAATTTGTATTTAGCCACGGATTCAACCCCAATTTAAAAAAAACTACAAAAAAAAAAATAGCTACAGATTAGCCATGAATTTCCGTGACTAAATAATCCGTGGCCTGTGGCTATTTTTAATTAAAAAAAAATTCTTGCACCTCATGTGACTTGAACTCTTAACCACTTGGTTGAGGTTAGCCACAGATTTTTCCGTGGCCAACCTGTGGCTATTGCTTAAATAAATAATTTTTTTTCCTTTTTATGAACTGAAAAATAAGCCACTAATTAGCCACGGCAAAATTGATGGCAATTCAGTTATTTTACTATTCAATTATGTTATATGTGCTACATTTAATATGTTCTTTGAATTCAAACTTATTAATTTATTTTCTTAAGTATTGTATTATATATAACAAATAATAACCCTCATTTAATTTACTATAGTTATTCAAATAAGTCTTTTAATTAAATTGAGATATAATTGAATGATACGATTGTGTGCTGAAAATCAATTCGAATGACCAATGATCGTTTCGATTATTTGACAATATTATAATGTTCTATTGAATTAAATCACAACTTAAGTTTCATAATTATTTGTTTAGATTTTACCAGTTTATTATAATATCACAACCGGTTTATACTATATATATAAGTATATATATATACATTCGTGATCAGTTCACTTCAACATTTATGATCACTTGTATATATATATATATATATATATATATACAAGTTAATTATCTGGTTTTAAAATTTTATAATTGATCAATTGCCATAACTTATACTATATTTTTATCTATAATTCAATGACGTGTAATGTTATTGATAATTTACGACATTTCAGTGTAAATTTGCCAATCAACCACGAATTTTCCGTGGCAAAATATTTAGCCACGGTCTAACCGTAGCCAAGCGATGGCTGGGCAGTGGCTAATTAACATAGATATTAGCCACGAACTTGTACAATTAACGATGGTTTGTCTGTGGTTAGTTGTCCCAGCCGTGGCCACGGACCGTGGTCATTAGCCATGGCCAGGCCGTGGCTACTAGCCATGAAATAAATTCTAAATATGAATTATCTAAATAAATTTTTTGATAATTTTTTTTAGCTGTTAATTATTAAATGTTTGTTATAATTATCAAATTACTAGTTGAATCACTAAATACTTTTTAATATAAAAAAACAAAGATTAGGAAAAATAAAATAAAAGACTGGACCATGACATATAACATGATATGTATTGGATATTCAAAACATTTAAAGGCTACAACCCTAATACGATGTCCTATTTTAGATGGTATTTTATCTTTTATTTTATAATACACATTTATGCCATATAACTATGTGTTTAAAATTATTTGTATTTTCTTTAAGCCACACCATGGCTTTTTTTCAAAAAAAAAAATCTTTTTTTTTTGCCACAGCTAGTTTTACACACGGAATATCCATGGTTAAAGCAATCCGTGGCTATTTATTCATGGGTAAATTTAGCCATGCCACTTTTAGCGACGAAAAACATTCGTGGCTAACCTGTGGCTATTTCATTTAGCCAAGGATTTTTTTTCAAATCCGTGGCTAAACCTAGTTTTCTTGTAGTGTAAAAGCTGGCCCCACGTATGCTATGTTGACTTTAGTGCATCATGTTGAAATAATTTGGCATTTTGGTAAAAAATATAAAATATCTCCCATTAAAATAATAATGCACGGCCTCTCAAAATGAGCCCACCAAATTTATGCCTGAAAAAATATTACAATTACATTAATGTAGGACATAATGCCCCAATTTATTAAGAAATAAAATGGGGATATTTGTATTTACAAAACCATGCCATAATTATTTCTCATATGTACATAATTAATTATGAAATAACAAATATTCATATTTAGCACCCAAAAGTCAATAACGATCAATCCATTAAACATATTGCAACAATCAATCTCAATTGCATCAACGAATATTGCAGTTAAATCAAGATGCATTTAATCAAAACACATGTAGAATTTCTAATATATAAATCAACTACACAGAAAGATAAAAAATTCGTTTACATGTCCAAAAATTTTGACCCACAAAATTTTTTTTGCATGCATCGTAATGCGCAAAAATAAATTTTCATAATTTATTGCACTTAATGTTTCAAAAAAAAAATGCAATATTCTAGCAGGGTCAAAAATATGTTTAATGATGATTATTCATGATTATAATATCACAAATATCAAAGGCATATATAATATATCTCGAAATAATTGTATAAATTCGCCTCATTAGACCGACCCATTTATCATTACCCACATCTCTTTAACTAAACGGCAAAATAAATATATTTATTTTTCACGAATATAGGCATCAAACAACCTACCAACCCAATGATCGGACGATGCTTGTATACAGGTACACACCCAGTTCAAATCTTGAGTGGCGCAAAATGTGTCGTTACTGCATGTGTGCCATTGGCAGCCCCATATGAGTGCATCGTCACATATCGTGTCATGTGTTGACCCTTGCGTGCTCGGGTTCAACAACTCCCTGGCGTTAGCATGCGTGGCTTACTCAACCAAATCATTTTTTTAAAAATGGATTACCGTACAAAATTATTCTTGGGAACCGATTATTTTGTCAACTCAATTTCAAAGAAAATAAATAATTCATCTAAAATCTGTTTTTAATGCATATTATACCATTTTTATTGTCTTTTCAAGATCTACAATATGGTACCAAATTCATGCATTAACAACCAGAAAATAAAATAATTCTCTACTAAACAAGAGATTGAATTTTTGCAAAAAAAAACTAATTTTTAAGCCGAAACTTAAAAATTCGTATCTCTTTTATTTTAAATCCGTTTTCAGTGTATGATATGTCATTTCGAACCTCTTTTCATGCACAACCAGATGGCATATAAATCACATGAAAATTCAAACATATTAGGTTCGAATTTCTGTGCCAAGAAACAAATTTTAAACTTAAATATCAAAATTCTCGCAAAAGGCCCATCTGTTCTTCACCAAATTTTAACCATGCTATTTTCACAATTTAATTAGCATATGGTGAAAAAATTCATGTTAAAATTTCATACTTTCAAAAAATGTGAATTTTGAGCATAAACAAAATATTATACGATTCAATCAATTAATAGGTGAATACAAGCCATAAGGGCTCTGATACCACTGTTGGAATTTATCACACGCAAACGAATAAATTACGTGGATCAGGTTGAAAACCTGATATGCAATGAAATTATCGATCAACGAACCCCGGATCTGACTCGTCTAAACCGAACCATGAACGCGCCTTGCTCGCCCTTGGTGGATTACTACTAGAGCAATCCACACATTTTGCACACCTTAAATTCTTCCAGACCTAATGGTGATACTCCAAGAATGAACACAGAGAGAAATATTTTCTAGAGAATAGAGAAATTAGAGAGAGTGTAAGGAGAATGAATTCTTTGGAATTGTATTGAATTCAAATGAATAATTCCATTGGAGGTGCCTCTATTTATAGGTGTTTCAGAGTAGTAGAGTCCTATTTCACTTAGAAATTCTACTCCCACTCAAATTAAGATGGTAGCAATCCACATTGATTGTGTTGATCACATCAATAGTACCAATCCACTCTGATAGTGCTAATCCATAACAAATGTGGATGTACTCAAATAATTGGGACTTATCTTAATTTGTTTCAAAAACAAAATTCCACTATCTCAAAGTGTGAGGCAATACCCACAAAGTCGGTGAGACAATACCTACAAAGTCGATTCTCCGTGTCCCGACAACGGATTTGACCATCATCGTCAAGACATCTTATATCATTGTAATCGAAGCCCATCTTATGAGATTTAATTCTAACATGTCCTGGATAGAAGATAAAATTTATCATACGATTACTATTGATCCAGTCATAAAGTGTCACAAAAACTTCGAAATATAAGATGTCATTAGTTTGTATTCTATCCGAAAAATAAAAAAGAGGAAAATGCGCATTTGCTTGAAACAATTGCCAAATAATTGCCAAACTCTGTCTAGTATTATATTGTGTCAAAAGCTATGTGTGTTCTATATTAAATTTTTGGGTTAATTACAAGTTGCCCCCCTCAACTTGTACCCATGTAACAATTACACCCCTCGACTTCATAACGTAACAATTCAGCCCCTCCGTTTTTCAGTCAAGCTTACTTTATTGACGGCGTTAGAATTTGGCCGTTAAGTGTGACGTGTCACACTTAAAGCCCAGGTTAATTATTAAATACCAAATTTACCCTTCATTCATTTTAATCAATTTAGCCCCTCAACTTTTTAAGTCTCTAATAATTGGCCCCATTCTCTTTACTTAGACCCCAAAAGTTATATTGTAGGTATCTATATATATATATGTATATATTTATAAAAATATGAGAGTTTTTTATAATTTAATATAATTATATTTTTTTAATATAAATATATTTAAATTTTATAAATAATAAATTGTGTATACATGCATGTATAATTTAATAAATTCATATTTTGAAATGTAAATAAATTTATATATTTAAAATTTAAATATATTGTAGGTATTTATATATATGTACATATTTGTAAATATATGAGAGCTTTTATAATTTAATATAATTATATATATTTTAATATAAATGTATTTAAATTTTATAAATAATAACTTGTGTAAATACATTTGTTTATTGATTACATATTATTTTAGACCTTTTATACATATAATTAATATGCATATATGTGTATTTGAGAGTTTTTTATTATTTTATACATGCATGTATAATTTAATAAATTTATATTTGAAAATACAAAGAATACTATATATTTAAAATATAATACGTACATATTTATACATATATGTATAATTTAACATACTCATATTATTTAATGTAAATATATTTATATTTTATAAATAAAAGATTGCATAAATACATTTCAACATATTCATATACAAAGGGACAAAAAAGAAGCAAGAACTAGGGGCAAAAATATCCAAATATTTCAAAAGTCATTCACAATAGTAACTTTCAATTTAGTCAACATCCACGCCAGTAAAATCTGACGATTTCGAAAACAGAGGAGCTGAATTGTCACGTTATGAAATTGAGGAGTGTAAGTATTACATGGATACAAGTTTAGGGGTTCAACTTATAATTAACCCTAAATTTTTTTTCCCCCTTTGATGGAGTGGGTTGCCTTCATGGCGACTCGGTGCCGCGTCAGGTGGGCCATGTTAGCTGGGCCCCATATGAAAATGGTCATAAGGGCCATATTGAGAAAGAGACAAATATGGTTCAATGGTCCACGCATGACATGTCTCGCCCAAAATCCGACACGATTAGTTGGGGCCCACCTTGTAAAACGCCAAAAAATTAGAATAGATAACAACAGCCATATTGCCGCCAGCACGCGCAGAGTCGTGGATGGTGCAGCGGTTGCATCCGACGCGCCATCGTGTACCATATTTCTGCCGAGCTGTGAATTGCTGGTGTTTAAGCCACGAGTTGATGATTTTTGACTGCAATACAAAAGCAAGAGGCGATTTTAGTTACAAATTTAAATTCATTTTATTTCATATCTTCCTTTAAGTAGGCAACACCTTTCAGTTTTCGCCTAGCATCTTTAATTGTGTAATGATAATGAACGATGACCTGTATTGACCTTCGACAAAAGAGATGTGATGCATGGGAATTTTCATATATTTACCACCGATGAGAAGGGCAGAACGTTATGACGTAGTCGGCCCCTGTACATGTGAAGGTGCTAGTCTTATCATCATACGCGTAGCTGTACGCCCGTGGGCACGCGTTTTTGAAGACCATAGAGTATTGCGTGGGCTTGCAGGCATCGGGTTTACTATACGATCCGCTACAGCAGTACTGGTCCGTCCGGAACGCCTCGCACGCGCTCTTGCACGCGACACCTTCAACGCCGGCCCTCATCACGCCCAGCTCCCGCGGACAAGCGCCGTTCAAATCAACCACGCACCCCGTAGCCATACAGCCAACGCCGGTTCCTCTCAGTGGAACCACCAGCATCGGCAAGTTGTACCCGTCAACGAGGCTGACGTCATAGAAGTCATTTCCTGAGTCGCCGTTGAGCTTGAACTCCGCAAGCGTAGCGGGCGGCGCAGCACCACCCCCGCCGCACTCTAGCTTCCCTGAGCCGCAATCGCCTGTGGCGCACGAAAATTTTCCGGCAGAGTCTTCGGTGCAGTGGGTCCTGCCCCAGAACCGACCTCCCCAGTTCGGCGGCGCATCGATGATTTTGGATTCGCCAATCTGTAAAGCGAAACCAGACGTGGAAACCGGCGCGGTCCCAGCGTTCGTCGAAATGCCTGGCCAAACTGTAAAGTCGCACTTGTTCACCAACGTAAATGTTGCCGACGAACAAACTCCTGCAAGCACAATTACACACTATCAATGAGAATTAGTGAGAGATTATTTTTACCAAATTTTGGTTCGTTTTACCTGCTATAAGGGAAATAGTGAGGATTAGGAACAGAATGTTGAAGCAGAGTTCCGCCATTATAGTTGTGTGGGTATGTGTTGTTTGTATCTCAGATTTTCAGGTAGGAAAAGAAAAAAAAAACAAAAAAGGACGAATGTTGTGGGATAGGGTGAAATTTATCACATATAAAGATCAAATTGTGTCAAATCAAACACAATAGTATATATTAAGTAATATACAAGTGGCTAGAGTGAATGACGATACATTTAACTCATAATAATAATATTGATAAAAGTTTACGAAAAGTGAGTGAATCAAAGAAAACTGCATTACCTCAAGGATTCATCGCACTATTTTTCTAATCTAACAAAATAAAATCAGATAAGACTACGTGACCCCTTGGATACAAGTTAGAACTTGTGAAACATTCAACCCACAGAATAAAGGAATTTATATATATATATATATATATATATATATATATACATATATGCATGTATTTATCACACAAATGACATAAAATTAATTATCAAATTACTTGTTTAATTTAAATTTTATAACGGTTTTTCTCTTAACTAAAATCTAACGGCAATCGCCTTAAATTTGAAGATACTCCTTTTCATCAAAAGTGCAACTTCTCCATGGAAATTGTTCATATAAAATAAGCATCATTTTAACCGTTAAATTTTCGCTATACATGTTTTGGAGGGCTAGGTTAATCTTAAAAAAGTTGGTACATGGCCAACTCTTTCACTCTTCCAAACGTGGAAAGTAGATTATATTATACATTTTCTTTATGCTTTTGTTTTCTTCCCATATTTCTTGTTAAAACAAATTTTGAGGTTAATGAGTTACTTTAATTCCTCTATCAACTTGGTGAACAACATATGAGAACAATAGAAAAACTTATCTGCCATTGTAAATGAATAGATTTTACTGTATTTAAATCCTCTATATAAAAAGAAAACAACGCCTTTTTTACATTTTACCTAAAGTTTTCATAATTTGTAACTCATCACTCTGCACCTCCGGTCCTATACCACTGTTATTTGATATTCTTTTTTCTTTTACCATTGTCATTTTTTTTTTTGGGTGGTCTTGTTTAATTATATAGATGGTTTAGAAAAAGAATAGTTAATCATAAACTATGTTGAAATAAAGAAGGAAATGTACAAATAAACTTGTTAGAATAAATGGAAAGAGTATATAAAAAAGGCAAAAGATACGAAAAAGGGGTGGGGTTTGGGGGGGGGGGGGGGGGGAGGGTGAAATTCACATTTGTTGGTAGAATAATTTTTCTATGACTATATTAAAGACGATTTCTATGATTATTTTATTTATTTCTAAAAATAATTAAAGAGCATTTGTTACCTATAGAGAGCTATAAAAATAGTATTTCATCCACATTTACAATTGTAATAAGAATTAATAAAACATTCTGTTTTTTTTTTCCTTTTTTGTAATTTTAAACTTTTAAAGTGATGCATGCTTACATGCTCTAGAACTGGGATCTTTGTGGGTGATCCAACTGAGAATCAGGAAAACAAATCTCCATCAGACTCGGTCTTGATCTCATGCACAATTAATACATGCGGTAACCTGAATAGGTGCGATTTATGAGCAATTATCATAATCATTTTTGCTAAAACTTCAAAAGGTACAATTTATGAGCTCAATCATAGATGAGTTTGAGAGTAGATTAGACATGGGCCAAGCCATAAAGTATAAAAGAATCTTATTTTTTGTATTGTAAGTATGCCAATGCTAAAGGATTTAGTATTAAAAAAAGGGGATCAATATTGTTTCATCGTAGCCTCGAACTTCAAGCAAAAGAATTTAAATGTCCTTGTGAAGATGTTAAGGGTGAAAAATCCTCCAATGGTTGCAGTTGATCAAACTTATTTGTTAAGATCATTATGTAATATTTCAGATGCTTAGGGGTTTGACTTTAAAAAATATGGTGATGTGGAAATATCTGGGCTACAATTTTTTCCTACATGCAACATGAAGTATATATGGACCTGAAAATTTTAGTTTTGTCAAAAAATATGCACATGGTCACCTCAAAAGTTGAAGAAAGCATACCAACATTGAAAATGGCGATGCATCAAAATTAATCTAACATTTGAAACATGTCAAATAGTGAGCTCTATTTCTATTAGGATGTGCAATTGGATGATGATAATAGGGTGATGAACTTTTTTTTTTAGAGACTATCGTTGCAAAATTGACTATGAGTACTTTGATGATGTGCTTTCAATTGAAATTACGTACAAAACAAATAAGTATGAATATATTTATATATATGCTCCTTTTGTGGGATTAAATCATCACAAACAAAATGTAATGTTTAGTTTGATTTGCATGGAGGGAAAGACAAAAAAGTTTGTTAATTTTCCTACTTACTAGGACTCTATCCTCATTAATCCCTTAAATTAAGGAGCTTGAAAAAAAATAAGTACCATATTTGTGAAAATTTAAAATAAATATTTATAAATTACTAAGTTGCAGGTTATAGGCTAAAACAAAACATATACACTTGTTGAAATTAAATTTAAGTACACACGACAATTAATTAAGGCCATATTTAATATTAGGTAGTACAAAACGACCTTTCATTAGAAAGCCCCTACTTTACCATAGATTTATGTGAACGCTGGCTCCACACTGTTGGTGGACCTCAAGAGCAGTAGACTTTTGGTAAAAAGTAGTGATGTTTGAGTTCTTATACTTTGTGAGATTTTGAATATAATTTTGTTTTTGAAATTGTGATTGATTAAAGTACATTAATTTGACATTATATGTTTGAGTTTAGTATTTTTAAGGGCATGCAGTTATTAATAGTTGGTATAATTAGTTTAATAATTGATTTAGCTTTTCTTGGGAATAATTAAATTTTATAATTGGCATATTATTGATATAATATTAAAGATTTAACAGGATATTTTGGATTAATTGGAGTGATTCAAAGCAAATTGGATTATAAAATTAAAGACAAATCAGACAGATTTTAAGGCAGAATATGAGATGTTTTGAGATAGATTTGAGATGGAATTTTAAACAGAATGTTAGATGCTTTTTAGACAGAATCAGAGACGGATTCACAAAAATTAAATCAACAAATTCAGGGACGTATTATTGATATAGATAGTTGTAAAAAATAGAAACATATTTGTTTTAGACAATGTTAAAAATAGTCACAGAATTAGAGTCAAAATATTTCTGTATTTGAATCATTGACGGACAAAAATTTGTCTCCAAAATCAAAGACGAGACATTTATACACTGATTCAAAGACGGAAATATCCATCACTAAAATTCTTTAGAGACGAAAAATTAATATTTATAGACAAAATTTTCCGTCTCTGAAACTATGTTCTCTTGTAGTGGATCGTGATCGTATATGCTCTATCAAGAATAATTCATCTTTTCCATATTAGATAGAACAAAATGCGGGTTTATGCAGGATACATGTTATGAAAATTTATTGAAAATACCTAAACAATATTGTATTCTAAAACTAAAATAAATTATTATACGAATTGAAAAACTAATTTTATGAACTTTTAAGTCCAAACAAGTAAAATAGTCAAATTGAGGAGTTTTTTCTAATATCTCAATTAACTTAAGTAATCTTAGGTATATTTACTTAACTATATGAGGGTATGGATCTTAGTAATTTATTTCCCCATTTATACATGAAATGTGAGAATCCATTTGGACTAAAGAAACAAAAATTGTATATTTTTAAAATTAGATTTCGATCTTATCTCATGATTTTTAAAATTTCTCTACTAATCCAAATTGATAGAGGTCTACCCTCCTTTTTTTTTTTTTTTTGAAGTACCAAACATACATAAAAAAAAGTTGATCAAATAATTAAATGAAAGACTAAGAACAAAGCATAAACAAAAGAAATTTAAAATTTTCTTAAAATTTAAACAAGAATGTAAAACTATTACAAGTACTTGCAACATGTGCCATTGCAACAAATTTGTGCTAGAAGTTCAAGCACCATCAAATTAAATAAACAAATACAAACAAATTTACACACCAAAAAAACAGATGAAAAGAAATTGCGAGAAAATAACCAAATTGGCGAATGTTGACTTACCATAAAATCAAGGTTTACAATTATTCCTTCCAATTAAAACTTCAACTTTTGTTGTAAATTTATCCTTATTTGCAACAGTAACAAAGAAAAAAATTAAAACATTATTGATGTCTAAATTTTAAGTTTTTTCGTTTTAATATTTTGAACTCTGATGTCGCAAAATTAGACATATAAAATTTTCATTTTTTTGTTTTTTATGAATTTGGGAGAGTTGGATGTATATAAAATTATGAATAAAATTGTAAATTTTGAAATTAATATTATAAAGGGAGGTTAATGTTTTAAAAGAAAATGTACATTTTTGTCAAGTTATTAACAACAAAAGAAAATGGAGCACCAATAACAATTTTTGTAGCACCAAAATCAATTCCACTTGTGTAAATCAAATTTTGTCTTATTTTTAGTATAAACTAAATTCATGGATTTAGAGTTCAATTTAATAAATTCAATTAATTATAATTTAGTTTGACAAATTAAGTTTGTCAAAAGAAACCACTAAAATTATCAATGGCACAATCTATGTGCAACATTTACGTACTTAATGGGTTGAAATATGACTCAATTTCGAGTCTATGAATGCACTCCTGTGAAGTCATTATACATAGTCATCAATATGTTACTTATAGTCAAAGTACCTGACAGTCTTTCAATGTAGCTGTTTGTAGATATGGCCCGTGTCATAATTAATGCACACACACTACTAGAAAAAAGGCTTTTAGCCACGGATTTGGCAAAAAATCCGTGGCCAAGGAGATTAGCCACGGATTGGCCACGGATTTTTTCCGTGGCTAAAAGTGGCGTGGCTAATCTCAGCCACGGATTGGCCACGGATTTTTTCCGTGGCTAAAAGTGGCGTGGCTAATCTCAGCCACGGCTAATCCGTGGCTAATGGCCACGGCCAAGCCGTGGCCAATTTTGGCCACCTTTTTGTTGGATGGGCGTGGCCGTGGCTAATCCGTGGCCCCTGAAAAAAAAGAAAAAGCTAATCAGACCGTACCCGCAACCCTACCCGCGCCTGAAACCTGGACCCGCGTCCCCCAAGTATTTTTTTTCCGCTCAAGGAGATTTGAACACGGGACATCAATGTTGTAATTGGAGCATGCAACCATTGCGTCAAAGGAATTCTTTGGTTATGGATTGATTTTTTTTATACTTAAACTATATTTTTACAATATTTTAAACTTAAATTATCTAATAAATTTCATTAGTATTATCAATTTTTGTAATTTTATTGTAGTAATTTTTATAAATTATTAACCAATTATTTTTTTTAAATTAAAGATATTTACCTATGACTTTATCATTCAATATTCAATTTTTCTTTTTATGACAAATATTTAATAAATTAATATATCAAAAACAAAAATTATAACAAAAATTTATTTTTATAATTTATATTTAGATAATAGCAATTTTAATTCGTGATCATTTGTCAATATATTCGTATATGTGGGGTATTATATATATATATATGTCAAGTATACATATCATATATATATATATATCAATAAATGTATCTATTTTAAATATGTCCAAGTATATATGTATCAATATATATATATGTATATATAAATGTCCAAGTATATATATATATATATATGTCCAAGTATATATAGATAATTTAAATTTATATAATTAAAATATCAATAACAAATTAGCCACGACCTGGCCGTGGCTAATAGCCACGGATTGGCCACGGCTAGGTCGTGGCTAATTTAGCCACGGCCAATCCGTGGCTAATTTTTTTTTTAATTTTTTTGATTTTTTGCACCACATATAAATATATATATATATTGATACATATATAAATTTATATTGATACATACATATGTGTATATATATATATATGAATCAATAAATGTGTATATTTATGTCCAAGTATATATATCATATATACATATATCAATATATATATATATATATATATGTCAATGTGTATCTTATATATATTAATATATTATATGTACATTCTAATCCTCTATATATAGTCTATATTATATAACTATATATAACATATCTAATATATGTTACAAATGTAGAGTGCATATATATATCGATCAAATATATTTATATATATATATATATATCTAATCATATGTACTATATATGTTCAATCATCTGTATGAAATAAACATATATTAGTGTATTATATATCTAATATATGTTATATATGTACTTATATAGCTAATATATATACATCTAATTAGACATAAATACATATATTTATGAGTATATCTAATCTTATACGTATGTAACATATCCAATCATTTATTATATATATATCAATATACATATATTACTTACGTATTGCAAAAATTAATTATTAAACAAAAAATTAAAGTGGTGTAGTGGTTTGATTCTCCAACTTCAACTAACAGGTCAAGAGTTCAAACCATATCCAGTGCCAAAAAAAATAAAAAAAAATTTACCCAGGAATTTTTAGCCACGGTCTGGCCGTGGCTAACTCGTGGCTGTTAGCCACGGCCAGGCCGTGGCTAATTTAGCCACGATCTGGCCGTGGCTAATCCGTGGCTAAAAATAGGCGCCAAAATTCCCTCTAATTTTAGCCACCAAAAATAGCCACGGATTGGTCGTGGCTAAATTAGCCACGGCCAGGCCGTGGCCAATCCGTGGCTAAGTTTTTTTTTTATTTTTTATTTAAATCCGTGGCTAATCCGTGGCTAAAAATCCGTGGCTATTTGCAGTTTTTCTAGTAGTGACATTTGTAGCCAAAGTTTGTAATATCTGTTGGGAATAGACATCGTCTTTCAATGCTATTTTTTTAAAATCCTATGATCACTAAATTTTTACGTCCTACATTCAATTGTAGTCACATATAATATCAAGAGAAATGTTTGCCTACTTCGGTGCAATCATTTTGAGTTAGAAGTCAAAAATTGCAATCCACAAAATTTATATAGAAAAGACTTCAAATTGTGTGCCCATTGCATACTGACACGCCCGCACTCAACACAATCTCATTCAAAATTGTTGTTTTCTCATCGAGTCAAGTAGTTTTGGACCTTGAGTAAATACATAAGATTGCCGCAGTGTCGATTTAGTCAACGCAACAACGCTACTAACTTTTTATGCAAATAGATACAAAACATTACAATCGAAATATATACCCAAATTAGAAGTCACTTAGCTTGTGTTCTTCACAAACAAATTCTTGTGTAGTATAAAAATAATTTATTGCATCAGATGGATGTCACCTTCATTTTATTAAAAGAAATATAAAAGCACAAAATGATACATGTAACTAAATTGTGAAGGTGTGTTTATGAACATTAAAGGAAACATAAAAGAATATAAACCATGAGAAAAGAATAACAAATAATGGATCACAACTTCTAATTTAACTAATGGATTTGAAGAGTAATTTATTGTGACACAGGCATAGTTTTAGATCAAATTTAAGACTGTACTTTTTAGAGCAAACAAAATTTATCATTTGTTGTAACTGCATTTCTCATAAAGTAGGAGAAATGCCTTTTATGTCATAAAAGAATACAAATATTACTAAGCAACAACAACATAGTTAATCATCATATTATCTTACTATAAAAAATATATATATTTAGGAGAAATATAATGATAACTATGAATTTATACTAATATAGACCATCTTTAAATTTTAATGTAGAAAATAAAATTGTCAACATAAGATATTAAATAATATTTAATTTGGTACTCTATTTATATACAAATTTCATCATAATATAATCTATTTGTCATGTCTTTAAAAACAAGGAGAGATAGTGGGAGTGGGGGTGGGGGTGGGGGTGGGGTTGGGGGAGGGGAGGGGGGAGAAAGAGAGAGAGTGGAAAAAAGGAGGGAGAGACAAAAAAAGCGTGTTAATTTTCCTACTTACTAGGGCTCTCTTCTCATTAATCCCTTAAATTAAGGAGCTTGAAAAAAATGAGTACCATATTTTTGATAATTTAAAATAAATATTTTTAAATTACTAAGTTGTTGGTTATAGGTTAAAACAAAACATATACACTTGTTGAAGTTAAATTTAAGTACACGCGATAATTAATTAAGGCCATATCTAATTTCAGGTCGTACAAAAAGACCTTTCATTAGAAGGCCCTACTATATATATATATATATATGTCAAAATCCATAGTTTAACACCAAATTAGGTATTATATTCTCCAAACCAACAATGGCTTCTTCAATAGTTTCAAAACTTATGATTTTTTCACTTATTTCCTCTATATTTCTTTTATTTTTAATACCCAATATTATTGCTACTAGGGCTATGGCCCCAACCACATCTGATTCCTTGATCCAAACAGCTTGTGCTACTCAACAAGATTCCAATAAAGAATTATGTATCGGAATCCTTGAATCCGAACCACAAATAGCATCAGCAGATAATTTATTGGATTTTTCGATTCGTATCCTAGAAAGAGGAATTTCAAACGTGTCAAAAACGCATGCGCACATTGAAAACCTGCTTAAGGATCCCAAAGAGCCCAATTTAAATAGTGCCCTCAATGATTGCAGAACGTCATATGCAATGGTTGAACAGCCATTAAGAAATGCTTTTCGTGCTCTTAGAAGTTGGAAGAGCTATGATGCGGCGTCTACTGTCCTTCATGATGGTAGTGAGGACAACCAGATCCAAAAGTGTATAGACGCAGTGGATAAGGAGAATATTACAGATGAGATTATTTTAAATGGTAATAGGGCCATCCCCATATTTTGGTTATCTGCATGTGAGGCTGTTGAGAGTCTTAAGAAAGAGTCCCCTACCCTTCCTCAGCTATAATTACGTAATATATATATACACACACACACACTATTAATAAAGTATTTAAGGGATCCAATAACCACCTTATCATTTTCGGTCTCTTTTAGTGTCTTCACTTTCTCATTTATATTCTATCTCCTCTCCTAGTGTTAACATATTTTTAATTTCCTTCTCTTCTCATTCTATCTTCTCTACCAATACACACACACGCATATATATATATATATCATCTCTCTTTAATTTTCATTAACTTTTTATTTCTTTTTTACGGCAAACAATGATGAATGCAATTGAAACTGTGTTTTTATGTTCATATCATCGGTTATGTCAATGACATATCAATCAAAATACTCCTTCACATATAGGTAATTTGAACTGTGATTCGAGATTCAAGCAATCATTGTATAAATGCCATGCATATTCTGATTCTGAAGAAGAATTTGAGGGCATGTCGAAAGAGATGATCCATGAATATAATCTTAGTGATTACAAATGGTTGAATGTCATGTACTAATTGAGGTACAAATGGATTATGGTGTTTAGCAATACAAGATTTAGTGTTGATGTTTTGGCTACGTCTAGAAATAAATGTACAAATTCTGTGTTGAATAAAGCGGGTGATAGGATAACTTCTTTTTACAATTTTCTACTTAATTTAGAAAACTTTCCGCGTAAATGAAGAAAGATGATATACTACTAGAAAAATGCTGATTTACAACGGATTTTCACTACAAGAAAAAACGGCGATTTATGTGGATTTTCGCTGAAAACAAATAATTTCGGCATAATGAATCCGTCGGAGAATCATTTGTCACTAATTGTTTTTTATTAAAATAATGTTCCAATAGCCTGGACCTAAGAATCGAACCCAAAACCTCCACCACTCCCTCACACACGTAAATATGTATAACCCACACGCGCCCGAAATTAACCTATATTTTGCGATCGCTGGGATTTGAAACCTTGCCTCTTGGTTGGCAAACAAGTTTCTTGTTGTTGAACTATCATCAATTTTAAGTCATGTTTTTTCTTTTTCTACACTTAACATATATGTTTGAAACTATCAATTTAATAATTTTTGAAATATCATTACATTATTATTTACTCTTAGTGACAAATATATAAGTTTGTAAACGAAACTAAATTAGAGTTTGGTGGACAATTGTTAATACAAAATATTTTTAGTAAACTCAAAGTAAAAAATTTATACATGAACAAAGTTGTATGAATGTATACTTTAGTTGAAATATGATACCAACAACTATAATCTCTAGTATATAATAATAGTTTTCACTATATTTTAAGGATTTCTCACTTAGAATTTAGAAATTGAAATAAAGTGTGTTAACTCCATGTTGTAAGAGTATACTCAAAGGTTTATTGTGTATAACTTTATCAGAAAAATTATTAAATATATGTCAAGTCAATGTGTGATATTTTTCTTACTATTAGAATGACGACATTTATTATCTATAGTATATCATCTTTTGTATACAATTGAAGAGTCTTTTTTTCTTTTGCATTATTTTAAACTTACTAAAATTTTTGTACTTTGTTCGTAGAATTTGTGAATTCCCCTTCCATAGTTTCTTTGAACACTATCTAATACTTTATAAACTCATAACTACATTATAAGAAATGTTAAGAACAAATTTAATCAAATAATTTCTAATACGAAGTTTGGACGACGAATCAAATAAAAATGAATAACTATCATAATTATCCAAAATAAACTTTAAAATATATATTAAAAATCCATAAAAGTGTCTTCTTAATCTAGAATATCATTACACTCAAAAAAAATCGCTCATCAACTAAATGAATGAAAAACATAATAATAAAGCAAACTAAATCAAATTATTAATAGAAAATTTGAATGGAACAATTAGTAACGAACTTGAAGAATAAAACAATAAGATAATGTAAAACAAAATAATAAAATATAGAAAAAATGGTAGAAACTATAAAAAAAAAACTAATATGAAAACTGGAACTATATATACGGATGCATAAATATATAGGAAGAAGTGGCAAATTATGTGGAATGGCGGAAAGAAGGAATGCAATGAAATCTGAGAATATCCTTCTTAGTATCGTGCAACAAAAATTAAATAGCTGAAAATAATAATAAATGCAAAGCAAACTAAATCAACAAATGCTGGAACAAACAAATTAAATACAAATTTGAAGAATAGAATAACGGGACAATATAGGTACCAAAATAGGGCTAGAAATGATCAAAAAATTTATTTTAAAAATATCATCAAAAATTGAAATATAAAAAAAAATGAAATAAGAAGTGAAATATGAAAAAGAAAATGAAAAATATGGTGACAAGAATATGAAAAAGGAAAATAAAAGAGAAAAAGAACCTAGCATACAATGAAATTTAACAGCAAATGCCTAAACGAATTCACACTATAAGAAAACCCCCATTTTTCGGCGGAATTTCGGGGAAAAATTAAAAAGAATAAAAAATAATAATTTTTAAATTTTCAGCGAAAAATTCCGCCGAAAAATTAAATAAATAAAAAATTAATAAAACATAATAATTCTTAAATAAAAATAATTAAATAATAATAAATTTGAATTTTTCGGCGGATTTTCGATGGAAAATTCCGTCGAAAAATTTCAAAAATAAAAAATAATAATACTTTTTAAATAAAAAATAATCAAAAATTAATATTTTTTAATTTTTAGGTGGAATTTCGGCGAAAAATTCCACCGAAATATTAAAAAAATAAAAAATAAAAAATATATTTTTTAAATTAAAAATAATTTTAAAAAATAATATTTTTGAATTTTTCGACAGATTTTCGGCGGAAAATTCCGCTGAAAAATTTCAAAAAAAAAATAATAATAATATTTTTTAAATAAAAAAATTTAAAAATGAATAATTTTTAATTTTTCAGCGCATTTTTGGCGGAAAATTCCGACGAAAAATTAAAAAATAAAAAAGAATAAAAATATTAATTTTTAAATTAAAAATAATTTTAAAAAATAATATTTTTGAATTTTTCGACAGATTTTCGGCGAATATTTGCCAAAAAAATTAAAAAACAAAAAATAAATAAAAACTAATATTTTTTAAGTAAAACATATTTTAAAAAATAATATTTTTTGAAATTTAAAAATATTTTAAAAATAATATTTTTTGAAATTAAAAAAATAAAAATAGTATTTTTTAAATAAATAATATTAATACTTTTATATAATTTTAAAATATATTAAAATTTAAAATTTTGATTTTTATTTGAATTATTATTATAAAATTATTATTATCATTATTATTATTATTATTATTATTTTATTGTTATTATTTTAATTAGAATTTAATGAATTTTTGTATGCTATATATATATATGTTTATAATTTTATGTATTATATGTATAAATTTTATAAAAATTAAAAAATATTAAAATTTTCAATAAATAAAAAATTATTATTATAATTATTATTATTATTATTATTTAATTATTTTTATTTGAAAGTTTCTGCTATAAATATATAATGTAATGAATCATGACAACAAAGTGAAGATAGCTCAACGGTAAGAGAGTTGTTTTGCCAACCAAGAGGGCGCAGGTTCGACAACTAGCAGCTCCAAAACATGGGACAATTTCGGGCGCGTGTACGCACGCGCGCGCGAGCTGGGTCGAGGTCCTGGTTTCGACTCCTAGGTTGGGCATTTGAAATTTTATTTTAAAAAATATACAATAAATTTCGGCGGAATAATCCGCCGAAAATTTAAAAAAATTTAGGCGGATTATTCTGCTTAAAATATATTTAATTAAAAAATAATAATAAATAAATAATAATTTCGGCAGGAAATTCCGACGAAAATTTATCTAATTAAAAAAAAAATTCCGCCGAAAATTGAAAAGCGACCAAGGTTTATCCAGCGGATTCGTTCCGTCGAAATTCGGCCGAAATTAATTATTTTCACCGAAAATCTGCCGAAATTCAGCCGAAAATTCCGTCGAAAATACTGATTTTTCTTGTAGTGTCAAAATGTTTTTGTTATCAATACAAATTCTTGATGATTATGAGGAATTCAAACGGTAATAGAGTTTGTAGAGAATATTTAAATGCTAAAAATATTAAATGTAAAAAGATTTTAAATTTAAATTTATATTTAAAAAATACACATATAGAGATATATATCAATATATATATTAGATTGATTGTAATAGACTGCCTTCATTTAAAAAAATGAATTCAAGTTAGAAATTCTTTCTTATTATAGTATAAAAATTAAATGAACAAAAAGCAAACTAGCCTAATAAAACGAATCAATAACAAATTTGAAGAATAAAATAATAAAACATGAAGAAATAACAAAATAAAGAGAAGTGGTAGAAATTATTAAAAAACGAAAAAAAAAAACTAACTTGAAAACGTATATATGAACTTTTACGAGGGGAAAAAAGAGCTTGAGTTATACATACAAATTAAAATATTTAAAAATATATCACGACAAACTAATTGGGATCGTTGAAGCAAAATATTCAATGAGGCTTGAAAAAATTCTTCTTACTTAAATGAAAAAAAAAATAATGATAACAAATAAAATTTAAGCAAAAAACTTGAATGAAGCAAAATAATAACAAATTCCAATAACAACATTATAAGAGAACAAAAACAAAGAATAAAATACATAAAATGACGGAAATGATCAAGAAATTAATTTGAAAATATCATGAAAAGTGAAATATTTTTAATGCCTATATACAAAAAAGAGAAAAATATGAGAAAGAAAGAATTTACATTCAATGAACACTACAAGAAAACAATGAAAAACCTACAGAAATTACCTACGGAATACCCACAACACAGATCTCTTGCAAATACCAATAGAAATCCTATAGATGGCCTACGGACGTTGGTAACATGAAATTCTATTGGTAATCCGCAGGAAACTTTGCCGCACCCTTGGCAGGAGAAATAGCGTCATTTTTTACCTACCGATATACGAGGAAAAATATTCCTCAGAAAATTACCAAGGGATTACCGAGGGATTTTTCCCTTGGTAATCTTTTTAATAATCTTAGTGAGGGAGGACCAAGGGAATATTCTATCGGTAAGCTAGTACAAAGCTTTCCAAGGGATTACCGAGAGATTTTTTCCCTCGGTAACCTTTTTAATAATTTTAGTGAGAGATAACTGAGGGAATATTTCTTAGTAATCTAGTTCAAAATATACCAAGGGATTTTTCCCTTGGCAATCTTCTTAATAATTGTAGTGAGGGATCACCGAGAGAATATTCACTCGATAATTTGGTTCAAAATTTACCAAGGGATTTTTTCCTTGGTAATCTTTTTAATAATTTTAGTCAGAGATCACCGAGGGAATATTCCCTCGATAAGCTAGTGCAAAGATTTCGAAGGGATTACCAAGGGATTTTTTCCCTCGGTAATCTTTTTAATAATTTTAGTAAGGGATCACCGAGAGAATATTCCCTCGATAATCTGGTTCAAAATTTACCAAGAGATTACCAACGAAAATTTTGTGAGAAAATTCTGTTATTTTTTTTCAATTTCCAATTAATCTCTTTCTCCTCTCATTACTCATATTTGCTCTCACTCTTCTCAAACACGCCTAGCTTTGATACATACTCAATTTAAAAAAAATTGATTTTTTTTTGATTTTGTAATGATGAAAACGTATTTTGTACACACTCCTAATATTTCCTTTTTACTCTCACTACTACCTCTCTCTCGCTCTCTCTTTCTCTTAAATGATCAACACGTATTTTGTATTTACTCCTTATATTTCTTTTTGAACACTATGTAGGATTTAATTTTATGAATCTATTGTTAAATATTATTCTAGCCAAATTGAGTAATTGATCAAATTTAATTGGGAGGATTAAGTAATTGGTTGATTTGGATTGATGAAATTGAATAGTTGGACCAATTGGGGGAATTGAATAGTTGATTCAATTGAATTAAGATAATATTTTGAGCAATTAATTTATTCATTTAACTTATGAGTTCAATTAAATTATGCAATTGATTTTTGAGGGATTGATTAACTAAATCATTTTTATTTCACCATTTTAATTATTCATGAGTAATTATTGACTATAATGATTTTAAATTTTTAGAATTTAAAAATGATATATTAGTTGAATAATGATTTTGATGATCAAAAATTATTTTAGACATACATGTAGAAAATAAAAATAATAGAATTATCTTAAAAAATAATATTAAATAAATTGAATTTATTAGAAATTAAAATTTTTGAATATTATTTGTAATTATTAAAAACATCCCAATTTTGTGTTAAAAAAATATATTTTTGTAAAAAAATAGGTTAATGAGTTGCTTTTTCACTTAGTAAAATTTTGAAAAATCCCAAACTTGAAACTAGTTTAGCGGCAAAGCATTACTTTTCCATCCACGAGGTCCTAGGTTCAATGTATCATCAAGACAAATGGTAATGTATGTCGTTATAACAAATTTGTCCTGGAAAAATTCATGTATCATCAAAATAAATCTAAAAATACAAACAAATTTAACTTTTAAAAGATGTAAATACATATGTAGATGGTATATTTGTTATTTAAAACAATATAAATAATATTTACTAATGTAGTTGGTATATTTGATATTTAAAACAATAAAAAATAATATTTTAAAAATAATATATTAAAAAATTAAAATAAGTTAAAACAAAATAATACATTAATAAATTAAAATAAGAATAATCAAACAAATATATTATACATATAAAACAAAACAAAATATGCCACAACTTCTTGTAGTAGCTTGGTGGTTGAAAGCCTCACAAACAAGACTGAAGTCACGAGTTCAAATCCCCTCAGTTGCAAAAATTTGTATATTTCGGGGACACTATTCCAATGGTGATGGCAGTTGTGGGGGCCCGATAGATGGCGACAGCTAGGGGTGATAATTTCTGATCCAACACGAAACTCAAAACGAATCCAACACGAAAATAACGGGTTGGGGTTGAGAGTTCATGGATTGGGTTAAAAATTGATCAAACTCGAAAGCGACCTGAAAAATATGGGTTGGGTTGGGTTGGGTTGACTTGTGGGTTATCCAAACAACCCGAATTAATTTATTGGTTAACCGACAACTCGACCCAAATCATTTTTTAAAAATCTTTTATGTATAAATTATGGGTTGGGTTGAGAGTTCTCCTTTTCCTCTCGTTTGGAGAGAAATATATTATGTATAAATTATAAATCATAATATTTTGATGGGTTATAATTAATCATTAAGAATATAATATAGGAAAAAATATGAAAAAGAGAGTAGGGAAGCGACAACGGAGAGAGAGCAACCAACCCAACCTACCCAACCCATCCAAATTGTCACCCCTGGCGACAGCGGCAACGGTAGCAGAGGCCGGGGGGGCAGCGGAGACAACCTCACTGGCGGCGATGCTCCGGCGGACCGGCAGGAATCCGAAGGAAAATTCCGTTGGCTTTCTATTGGTACTCCATTGCTACTTTATCCATTGGTGATCCATTGATAATCCGTAGGAAACTATCTAGCAAAATTCCGTTTGTTTTCCATAGGTGATCAATTGGTAAAAAACATTCCGTATGAATATTTTGTTGAGTATACCCCTAGATTTTCCGTAAGTAAGTCGTAGGTGCTTTTTTTGTCGGTTTTCCGTAGGTGATTTGTTGGTGAATCAGGGTCGAAGTTTCCTTTAGTTTTCCGTTGCTAATTCCCTAGCAAAAGCTTATCGACTACACTTTTTACTGATGGAATCCTTTCCGTAGGCTCTCCATCGGTTTTCCGAAGGAAAATGTAAAAAATTGACTAATTCCGTAGGTTTTTCGTAGGAAAATTCCATAGGTTTTCGACTATTTTATTGTAGTGAAATCTCAATGAGAGATGGACAATGGCTAGACGAATTCAGAATGTTTTTTATTGGAGAAAAAAAAAAAAAAGAAGGAATACCGTTATAAATATTTAATGAATAGGAAGAATTCAAATTGCTAGTGTCTCTTGTAGCTAATTTTTTGGAGAAATTATTGAGCAAAGTATTAATAATATAATCTTATCTTGAATTTTTGGATTAGCATTGCTTTTTTGGTTCAAGATAATGAACATACTTATCCAAATTTAAACTAAAATAAATAATAAAATTCCACACGTGGCAAAATGAAATTCATTGAAACTATCCAAATATGTGTATACATGGCGCTAGTATTTAACCTCGTGCCAATGCACGAAAAATCAACATACATACATATATATATATTCATAAATTTATATTATAAAAATAATTTTAGAAAAATAAATTAGCTTTTTTTGCAAAATAAATTGATAAATATATTAGAAAATTTTATAATTATCGAATACGTTCGATTTCAAAATTAATTTTCATATAATTAATATGGCAATGAAGTTTTTAAAAGTTTATGTAGATCAAAAAAATTTAATTATTAGTAAAGTAAATGATAAATATTTTTAGTAAAATATTAATTTTTATTTTATCTACATTAAATTTTATCCATCTTATTTTAAATACTTGATAATTGTTGGATTCTTTTGGATAAATATAAACCACAAATATACTTATTTAAATTCATATAGAAAAATATATTTTGAATTTCATACATGAAAAAATAGAATTAAATGAAACTATCCATATATGCGCTTATTTAAATAGTCTCAAGGGTTCTGAATTATATAATAATAATAATAATAATAATAATAAGGTTGCTATAAATATTTCTCCAATTATATATATATACACACACAAAAAATTAATATTTCAAAACTTTTTAATTTTTTGGCAAAAATTTCTTCCGAAATTCTGCCAAAAATTGAAAATTTCTTCCAGAATTTTTGTCGAAATTCTATCAAAAAATTGAAAATTTAAGATTTTTTTATTTTTTAATTTGCGGCAAAATCCCGTGTTTTCTTGTAGTGTTTTGCGATCAATTTTTTCGATCGCAAAATGTGACCTACTTTGCAACGGATTTTGACCAAATTTTTCTAGAAACATTTGCGACCGACAAAAGCACCAAATCGAATGCAAAATGCAATCAGTCTAAAATATTTTTGACTCAGTTTTGCGACAGCGAAAACCATCGCAAATTGGGCTAGACAATTTTGTGATCGTTTAGGTGCGTTGGAAATATCGATGCCACTTTTGAGACCAACTTATTCAGTCACAAATTTCTTCATGATGATTCACCACTTTTGTGACTAAGCAAACAGTCGCAAAAATGTTTGATATTTTTTGAGACCGCTTGCTTCCATCGCAAAAGTTTTTCGACAATTGAAATTATGTAATTTTTGTGACGGATTATATTTAATCCGTTGCAAAATTTATTTTATTTCATTTTATTTAGGTATATTTATATGATTAATATTCAATTCAACGGTTTTTATTTTGATAATAAATAATAATTAACACCTCATAAATTTGATCCATTGATTTTCAATCTAATTTAACTTATAAATTAAAAAAATAATGATCACCTATTATGAAATAATCAATCAATTATATATATATATATATATATTAATCATTTGAGTTAAAAGTTAAAATAAAAATTCAATATTAATAAAATTGACATTCTCTTCAATTTGCTACGATTTTTTATTCTTCGCAAAAATAGCACATTTTAAATTATGTTATTAATTTTTATTAACTCATTTTGTTTTCATCCTCGAGGTAATTATTAATTAATACCTTAATTAATTTGGAAAAGTGGATTATTGATAATTAATTTTCCTCAATTAATTGATTTTCAACCTGATATAGATTGTTATAAATATAAAATTAAATTAATTGATCATCTAGCTAGTGTTTAAATTTTGTTAAATATTTTAAGCTTTACATTGTCCTAATTACAAAAAATCTATCAATTTCTTTAATTTTAAATTATTAGAATCATCTGTAACTCATTTTTACCTATTTCTTTAAAGAAAAAAATTCCAGTGACAATTATATCATAATCTAGTATTGAAATTGGATGTATTTTATTATCGAATAAATTTTTGAAATAATAATTTATCAATTACTAATTTTGAAAGTATATATTTTTAAAAAATTAGTTAACTTATTCTATATCTAATAGAGTTAAAATACATAAATAAAAATATTACTTTTTGTGTCTATACACGAGTTAAATATAATTTGATATTATATATATATATATATTTACAAATAATCTGATCCAATTATACTAAATTGAATAAACTATTAATAACTCGTAGCTTAATAAAATAAGAATTAATGAATTGATATTTTTTCAAAATCAAATGGGTAGAAAAATATAGCGACATGTAAGCAAATATTCACTATGGCCCAATGGCAAGCTCTCCATTTTCCCATGATGTACACCTGGGGTTTGAATCTCCTTAGGCGCACTTGCATATCCACACTTGTAACAGCTTGTGGTGGCTTAACCTATGATCAGTTTTGTTTTAGTTCGAGCTCAGGCCTGAGTTGAGCCCAGGGTTTGCATTTGCATCCATTGTGGCGTGAAAGGATATTCGTCATGTAAAAGTTACAATTTTTGCGACAAATATTATCCTCATGAAAAAGTCACAATTTGCGACCGGCCGAAAAAAAATTAAAAATAATTTGCAACCAACTCTATCCGTCGCAAAATATGGTGAAAGTTATTGTATTTTGCAACCGAAACAAATTCATTGGAAATAACACTACGTAGGCTCCACGTCAACAAATTTTGCGACCCTTTCAGGCCTTCGTGAAATCTGACACCAAAGTAATCGGTTGCATACCTAATAGCAAAATTTGCAACCCGGTTATTAGCGCCCAACTACAATCGGTTGCAAAGATGGTTGCAAATCATGTATGTGATTGATTTTTACAAAATATCAATCGCAAAGTCCATTACAAATCTGTGTGTTTTCTAGTAGTGATACCCGTTGCCAACTTGGGGGGCCATCAATGGTTTTGAAAAATAATTTCTTGTTGAGACATCACAATTAGAAAAACACAAATTTGGGACAGACTTCGCGATGGATTTTTTTTAATAATTGGTTGCAGACACAATTTGCGACCAACTTGCGCTCAATCATAATCGGTCACAAATGACCGGGTAGAAAATTTTACTATATCAGGTTTGCGATCAATAATTTTTGTGTTCGATTTTGCGACGGCCTAAATGAGTCGCAAAATTTGTCGACATGGAGCCTAAATGAAGCAATTTGCGATGGGTTGTGTTGGTTGCAAAAGGCGATAACTTGTACCACATTAATTTATCATGAAATATATTAAATTTTTCTTTTTAATTTTTCTTTCAATTTTCAACGGACATTTTCCATCGCAAAATTTTAATTTTTCTTTATGAATTTTAAAATCCCAACACACGCCCAAACCAACCATAGAGTCCAACACGGGTTTCACCCCAAGGTGAGAACCCGAGCTCAAGCTATAGACATCTAGAACTAAGTTTGAGGGATAGCGAGCGTGTACAAACACAGATATGCAAATGTACCTAACCGGATTTGAAGCCGGTTGTCGCATATGATGAGGCGGCGAGCCTGTCATTAGGCCATTGTGATTATTTGTTCATGTACTGCAATATTTTTGTACAATTTTAATATTCTAATTTTATTAATCTACTACTTCTTCTTAGTTTGCACATTTTAGTATAATTGACCAAATTATCTTTGATTGTATATATATACACACATATATCTCAAACTAATATTTAACTCATGCCAAGGCACGAGAAATAATATTTTAATTTATATGGTATAATAAATTCTATTAGATTAGAAAAAGAAATTCAATAAATATAGAAAAATAATTGATAAATTAGTATAGTCAAAAATTCAATGATAATATAATACATTTGTGACGACCCGATAAAATTCTTTATTTAAATATTTTATATTATACATTGGGTGTCCATTATTTTGATGAATAATTGTTTGTAGAACTATTTTGTGCATTATTGTTTTCTAGAAATTATTCTTCAAAATTATGATTTTTATTTGCGAACAAATGAGCATTTTACTAAACAAATTTTTATAAAATATTATAAATTCCAAATATTCTTAGAATTTTATACATTTAATCTTTATAAACTTCCAGAATTTATTTACTAAATTATTTTCAACTTTTACCTATCTTTTCGAGAATTTTTAGTAATTTTCGAAAAACATTGTCTTTAAGTTATTAATTTTAAATCTAATTTTTAAAATGCTTAATTATTATCAAAAAAAATGAAAATAATAATATAATAAATATTTTAGATTTTATTTTACTTATAAAAATTAATTTTCGAATTTGTTGAATTTTATTTTCATTTTTGGGCAATTTTTGAAAAATGGGCAAAACAAGGGTTATTTTCGTCTTTTCACTTCTACAACCCCAAATTTCGTTTTTTCCGAAATATAAACAATAAAAATAATCAATAATTAAGAGTTTTCAGATTTTATAGGTTTTTATTTGATTTTAGTTGATTTTATTTTGTATTTTATTAAAATATCATTACTAATACACATCTAGACCTTATACATACATATATAAATATATATTAGTGGTGATATACATAGCTACATATACACACACACATACCCACATACATATACATGGTGGTTAGTAAAGTGAGGTGTATGTATAGACAACCATGTATAATTGTATGGAAGAGGTATTTTAATGATTTTAATATTTAGATATTTGCCTCTAATACCCTTGTAGGATAAATACACAAGACCACACAAACCCTCACCCCCTTTTACACACTAAAATCGGAAACTCTCTCTTCTCTTACACTCACTCTCATTTTTCCTCCAAACACTACACTCTCTCCAAACCACCATACTGCTTGGAAGAAAATAAGGTAGGAACAATTCTTTATGCCTTAAGTAGAGGGTTTCTTCTTCTTTCTTGAGAAGAATAGGCAAGCTTCCATACTCTTGTGCCCAAGCAATGTAAAAGATCAAGCTTTAATAGCCTAGAGAAAGAGCTTTTGCCAAACATGCCTCCAAGTTGAGAGTTATAGTTATTTTGCCATCTTCATATTACTTGAAAGCTTTATGGTTAATTTTTCATATTGTAACTCTTTTTGGGAGGAAGTTGAAGGATGGATAGACTTGTGAGCATGATCTTGAAGATATTATGTGATTAATATGCTTTATTTGGAGTACTTTGTGCTTATGATGCTTTATTGGGAATATTATGTGATTATTGTGCCCTTTTGAAATAATGTGGAATTCTTATGCCATATTTGAACTATTATGTGAGTTTTATGCTTTATATGAAGTAGTATGAGACCATGATGCTTTATTTGAGTTATTAGGTGAATATCCTATGTGGTTCTTGAAAGTCTTAGTAAAGAAAGCTCCACATATCTACTCTTTGATAATTAGAATTTTTATTATAATTTATACTATAGATTTATGCCTATTTTAGTACTTTAAATATTTTGAAAGTTTCATAAAACATATTCATGTAAGGTTATGTAAACTTATATATATATATATATATATATATATATCTGCTACGTATTATATTGAAGGTTTTATTAAGTGATTAGATGTTTATGTATGTACGTACGTATATATATATATCTAAATATTTATAGTGTCATTATATATTAATCTAACTAGTTTCATTATATGTTAATGATAGTCAAATTACATATATATTTTTATGTTGTATGTACGTGTATATATATATATATATGTAATATCTAAGTTTATGTTATTATATTTTACTTAACATATCTATATATATATACTTGTATGTACGTATAGATATATATATAATTTAATGAGTTGGTATGATACATATCCATATCTTTATATTAATTTATATTAGTTATATATTATCCATATATTTATATTAGTTATATTTTGACCATCTATTTATGATCATGAGAGTAAGTTTTCTACTAAAGAATGTTGAGAACCATCTTCTGAGTATATGTTTGCTACTACTATATACATATTTAACATTTTTAAGTAAGTAAGCTTAATAAGCAAACATAAAACTTTAATTTATACGTGTGGAGCTTACTTTACCAAAAGATAATATAAACTTCCAAAGATTATGTGCTTATGTGAACGAATTGCAATTATGTGAAATGGACCCAAATATGTCAGAGTGGTCTGGGGTGTATTCCGCCGGGACATACTATGGAGTAGCCGGAAGAGTTCACACTACTTCCATCTCCTAATCCCCCCTTGGGTGGACGGAGGGATCTACTCAAGAGAATGGCTTGTAGGAAAATATTAGGTGTATGCCCTGGATACGACCATCGGAGGATATAGGGCTGGCGAGAGAGAAATGTGTTGGTTGTTATTTCGGCCTGGGTAGTCATAAGGGTCACTGTTAGGTGACGAAAGGTAAAAAGTGTGAAATTATGTGTTCTGTGTGTAACTTATATGCACTTGACACCGGAGCACCTTATGTGTATAAAGAAATATTTCTACTCAACGTATGTCGACTCCATGTTACATAATGATTTACTTGCTTCCGAAGCTAGCCTTTCTGATGTGGAAGAGGAGGAGACTTTTGAAGCTTTTTACTAGAAAGAAAGATGTAGAATTTTCGTTGCATACCTGTATTTGGTTTTTGCATTTGCTATATAGTTATACAGTAGAACTATCATCTCGGTAGTCGAATGTATTTGGATGTACCATTATGTTATGTAACCTAGTACGTTTTGTAATTAACAATGTATGCATGTATGTAACCACTAATCAGAATACTAATAATGATCACAATAAAACTAATAATAATAATAATAACAAAAACAACAACATTAAGACTAGTAATCGTAATAAAGGGATTTCAGGGTCGTCATAACATCCAATTCAAATATTAGATTATGATATAATTGTCATTGGATTTTTCTTTCTAAAGAAATATGCAGAAATAAGTGATGGAGGATTGATCTAGTAATTTAAAATTAAAGCAATTGCTAGATATTATAATTAGGACAACAACAACGACAATAATAATAACACACTACTAGAAAAATGCTTATTAGCGACGGTTATAGAGACGGATTTTGCAGAATTTTTGTCACTAAATAAGTTTCCCACGAATTCAGTTAGGGACGATTTCCGTCGCTGAAAGGCCGGTCGCTAAATTTAGTGAGGGATTTTTCCGTGGGAAGTTTTTCAAGGGTTCACTACAGGAAAAAAGGCCAAAATTGAGGGAAAAATCCGGCGGAATCGTGTTCGACGGCAAAAATGGCCCCGGAACGCCTTTTTTCGCTGGAATTCCGCCGGAAAGACTATCCGGTGGAAATTTCCGCCGGACTGCTTTCCGGTGGAACAGTCCGCTGGAAAGCTGTCCGGCGGAAATTTCCGCTGGAAAGCAGTCCGGCTGAAATTTCCGCCGGACTGTTCCGCTTGACTGCCCCACCGCCGCCGCCGCCGCCCCCCAAACTGCCACCGCCCCGCTATCGTCGCCTCGCCGGACCGTCGCCGCCCCCCCCCCCCCCCCGGACCGCCGCCGTCGTTGCCCTACCGAACCGCCACCGCTCCGACCGCAGCTGGAATAGTAACTCCTAAAATATGCAAATATTTGTAGTTGATGGAATTCGAACTCGTAACCTCAAGGTTGGATGACCAACCCTTCACCATCAAGCTATTGCTGGAGGTTGTGTTTTATTTTGTCTTGTTTTATATTTATTATATATTTATTTGATTATTCTTATTTTAACATTCTTTCTTTCAATTTTAAAAAACAAAATAAATATATTATAAATAATTAAAATATAGTATTTATACTATATAAACACATGTATTATATATACTATATAAACATATGTATACCAATAAATATTCTTCTGATTCTTATAAATAGTTTTATCTGCTAATAGTATTGATACTATATAAACTTATATATTATGTATACTACATAAACATATATATACACACTATACAAACATATGTATTCCAATAAATATATCATAACTAATTAAAAGATAATATAAATATTAATAGTTAAATATATATACTAAATAAACATATGTATACCTATAAATATATTATACATAATTAAAATCTAGTATAAATAATAATAGTTAAAATATAGTTTGATACTATATAAACATATATATTATATATACTATATAAACATATATATTATATATACTATATAAACATATATATACTATATAGACATATGCATACCTATAAGTATATTATATACATAATTAAAAGATAGTATAAATAATAATAGTTAAAAGATAGTATTGATATTATATAAATATATATATTCTATACAATATATGAACATATATATACTATATAGACATATGTATACCTATAAGTATATTATATACATAATTAAAAGATAGTATAAATAATAATAGTTAAAAGATAGTATTGATAATATACAAACATATATATTTTATATACTATATAAATATATATATACAATATAAATATATGTATACCTATAAATATATTAAACATAATTAAAAGATAGTATAAATAATAATAATGAAAAGATAGTATTGATATTATATAAATATATTTTCCCAAAGAGTGTTTTTAATTTTTTTTTTAAAAAAAAATTTTGCTCTTGCATGGACTCAAACTTGGGACCTTTTGAATACAAGTCTAATACTTTGCCATTGAGCTACTTCCAAGCTTGTTTATTGTTTTGCCTATTATATATTAATATTACATTTTTAATTAAAAAAAAAACGAGGAAAATTTTCCCCCGGATTTCCGCCGATTTTTACTTAAAAAAATTCAAAAAAAAAACCGGGGGAAATTTTCCCCCGTAATTTCCCCCGATTTTTAATTTTAAAAGAAAAAGAAATTTTGCTCTTGCATGGACTCGAACTTAGGACCTCCTGGATACAAGTCTAATATCTTGCGATTGAGCTACTTCCAAGCTTGTTTATTGTTTTGCCTATTATATATTAATATTACGTTTTTAATTAAGAAAAATTAAAAAAACAAATCGGGGAAAATTTTTCCCCGGATTTCCCCCGGTTTTTACTTTAAAAAATTCAAAAAAAAAATCGGGGGAAATTTTCTCCCAGAATTTGCCCCGATTTTGAATTTAAAAAAAAGAAATTTTGCTCTTGCATAGACTCGAACTTGGGACCTCTTGGATACAAGTCTAATACCTTGCCATTGGGCTATTTCCAACCTTGTTTATTATTTTGCCTATTATATATAAATATTACGGTTTTAATTAAAAAAAATTTTAAAAAAAAACCGGGGGAAATTTTCCCCCGGATTTCCCCTGGTTTTTGATTAAAAAAAATTCAAAAAAAAAAAACGTGGAAAAATTTACCCCGGTTTTTAATTTTAGAAAAAAAAAAGAAATTTTGCTCTTGCATGGACTTGAACTTGGGACCCCTTGGATACAAGTTTAATACTTTGCGATTGAGCTACTTCAAAGCTTGTTTATTGTTTTGCCTATTATATATTAATATTACATTTTTAATTAAGAAAAATTAAAAAAACATCGGGGGAAATTTTCCCCTTGATTTCCCCCGATTTTTAATTAAAAAAAATTCAAAAAAAAATCGGGCAAAAATTTCTCTCGGAATTTCCCCCGATTTTTAATTTAAAAAATTCAAAAAAAACCGGGGGAAATTTCCCCTGATTTTTAATTAAAAAAATTCAAAAAATAAACCTGGGGAAATTTTCCCCAGGAATTTCCCCCGATTTTTAATTTAAAAAATTAAAAAAAAAACGAGAAAAATTTCCCTCGGATTTCCCCCTGTTTTTAATTGAAAAAATTCAAAAAAAAAAAAAATCGGGGGAAATGTTCCCCGGATTTCCCCCAGTTTTTAATTAAAAAAATTCAAAAAAAAAATCCGGGGGAAATTCCGCCGGAATTCCCCCGGTTTGACTCCGGCAGAATATTCCCCCGAAATAATTCCGCTGGAATCCGGCGTTTTGCTGTAGTGGTTTTAGTGATGGATTTAAGCATCACAATTAGTGACGATTTGAGTGACGGTGACTCTCGTCACAAAAGGTTAGTGACCGCAATTTCCGTCACTAAAGAGTCTACCAAAAAAGTACAACAGGTCTCTTATGTGAGGGCTCTAATGATTCGGAATAGTATTCTCATCGGACTGCCACCACCTGACCTACCCTGCCACCGTTGAGATTCTCTAGCCCCCACCACTCATCAGACCGCTAATGCTACTGGAATAGTATCTCCCAAAATGTGCTACGTAGCTGCAAGGATTGGAACGCATGACAAAAAAGTTGTATGCCAAGCACTCCACAACCAAACTACTACAAGAAGTTGTGATATATTTTATTTTATACTTATTATATATTTGTTTGATTATTCTTATTTTAATTTATTTTTTGTAATTAGAAGATGATTTCAGCACTCTAAATTTTTATATGGAAGCTCCATTCCCATTATTTCATTATTTATATGGATGGTAAATTCTTTTTCCCAAATTGCTTCCAATTCAACATACTTTTGATGAATTTTATTTTTCCCCAAAATTAAATGATTTTTATATAGTGATTCATAATTTCTTAAATAAATATTTTCAAATTATATAATTATTCAATATATATATATATGCATGTAAAAAATTGGCACAATTATTAGTGACGGATCATACCATCACTACATTTTATCTGCAGACAATTTAATCTGATGCCTAGCGACCGATCGTACCCATCACTAAACTTTTTTACAAAATTAATAATTTCATATTTAGCGACAGAACCATATTAGTCACCCCGAATTTAAAGCGTAGCGAGGGATTACTATCATCAGTAAGTCAATTGGCGTTGATTATATTTTCTACAAAGGTAGTAATGGAATTTTCACGCTTTGTAGTGACGGAATGTTCCGTTGCTACTAGCCACTTAAAAGTGGAAAATACTTGCCCAAACCCGGCTTGGCCGCACCCAACCAATCATATAACAAGCGTTAATACACTTGTAATGTGATTGGTTACTCTTCCTAAAACTGTACACCAATCACACGGCAAGTGTAAAACACTCACTACTTGATTAGTCAAGGTGTGGCCGAACCCGGTGCGGGTAAGAATTTCCCCTGAAAAGTTTACCTCCATACTTGCTATTTCCATGGGTAATTCCTTCTCTATTAGCGACAGACGGTTTTCCATTACTAATCGTCGTCACTAATAAGCATTTTTCTAGCGGTGATACTACTAATAATTTTATCATTTTATTTGAATTAAAATGCATCTCTTTATCTTAAATTTTGGATAAGTGGTGGGATTGTTTTAGATAGTTATGAAAAACTATATATACTCATACAAATTAAAGTTTGATAGGACTATAATTTTACACGTATTACAATAAATTTAAAAATATAGTGAGGTTATCCAAGCATGTGCTTAGGTGACGTTTACTTTGATGCCTCAAGGATTCTGATCAATTGAAATGTTTTATTTTCTTCTTTTTTTTCGTATTATTATTATTATTATTATTATTATTATTATTATTATTATTATTATTATATATTGTTGTTGTTGTTGTTGTTGTTGTTGTTGTACACACCTATATTATATCTGAGTATATTTATAGTGTCTAAAATTTGTGTATACCATTTTGCTCCTTATCATTTTTTAATGAATTAATTATATTATCATAATTTGATTAAAAAAATTCTTCCACTTTTTCTATGTATATAATTCAATTAATTGTGGATAATATAGGGTTAGGAAAATAATCAATCGTGTCTTTTATTACTCATTAAGTTACTTAATTTGTTCCATAAAACAAGAAAGAAAGTAAAATTATTTCATTTGAGAGTTTAGTCCCTTCCAATGGGAGCATAGCGGGATATATAAGGGGTAGCTTGTACATCGATAATCGATGTGTATATGTAAACATATATATCATGATTATATCGCTATAGGAAAACATATTTTCCTGTGGAACAATCCAGTAGAAATTCGATGAACACAGATTTTCAAGAATCCGACGGAATGTCCACCGAATATAGTGGCACGAATGATCGCACCAATTTTCCGTTGGAAATGCCTACTGAAATGTAAAAAATATAAAATAAATTTGGGGACATATTTCCACTGGAGTTCCACCAGATATTTCCAGCTGGATAATATAATAAGTTTATGAAAAAACAAATTTATATTAATAATTTTTTAACTAGTCTAATGGCAAAACTTGATTTTTTCCACCAAATAACTTTGTATGAAAATGGTTCACACATTTTAATTCAGGTCTTGCGATAACATAGTGCGAATGTCCGAAGAGTTTGGGCCTTGAGCCCAAAACTGCTATGTATTTAAAAGTTTGAATTAACTCCAAATCTGCTATTATCACGTTACTTTACGTGCACTTATTCCCTAAAAAATGTTGCTTAATTTCTAGGATTAATTCTAAGATATACAAACTTTTGGAATATTAAGTGAAAGGTATAATTGTTTTCCGATATTTCCAAAACGTCATATAGTGAATATTTATTTTTCTAACCAAAAGGAAGAATATATCTGTTAGCATTTCTCATTTTTACTTAATATTGTAATTGAAACTGATATGATCGATCGGCATTATTGTAATATACGTTGCAAATTAAATTGGATATTTTCGTATAAGGGAAGACTTTAATTAATTAATTAAACACTAAGAATTGATCCTACGTTGACAATCAAGTCAATTCGAAAAGCAGACTTGGTACTAATGCTGTCTGATTCAGAAACGATCAAGGTAAACCAATATTTTAATCTCACTTTTTCTCAGGTAAGCAAAGCAGTAATCATATAAGTTACCAATTTGTATAAGTTTAACTACGATATATATATATATATATATATATATATATATATTGGTAATATTTAGATATTGCTCTCGTAATTTCGGAGGATGGAACATTAAAGATTACTCTTCCTCCCAACAAGTGTGCTTCTCGAGATTCATATATATATATATATACTTATGATAAAATTAAAAGTGGACTCCTAAGCTAGTGCTATCAGATTCACTCTAAACACGCTATTAACTTTTACTTAAATCTTATCAAATGGCATCTAATTAACGTCCTTTTTATCTCCTACATAATAATCCATGCAAATGATTTCTCTCTCATTACAAAAAGACCAGATAACTTAGCTAAGAAGAAAATTGACTGAATAATTGGATGTTCTTGATAAACTATTCCATATGATCAAAAAGTTTGGATGAAAAAATGTTGGTAAAATTGATTGAATCAATATACTATTTGTAAAAGTTGAACTCCTCCAACCTTCTTCATCAGTACATATCAATTTGCTTGCCACACACACACACACACATATGCACATATACTCCTGACTTTTCAAATCACGGGAGATCTTTTATTACAAATTGTGTTTCATCATTTGTTTTAATGTATGGATATACGGCAAGTGTAAAGACTTCAAGCCAAGTGTGTAATTAAGGAAGTAATTTTATATATATGGCATGAATATAAATTATGCAATAGGAGATGAAACACATTATTTTACAATAGAGGATTCTATCTGCTTTAAACTTATCTGTCGAGTAACTATTCTAATTATCATTTAATGTACTCTAATTTAGTTATCTTTTAATAATTATCTCTCGAGTGACTATTCTAATTATCATTTAATGTAATCTAATTTAGTTATCTTTTAATGTACTTCCTAATTATTTTTTAACTATTTATATCATTGGTAGCCTATAACTTGTAAGTGCACTATTGATCTTTGGGTTTTGATTCCACCAATATATATATATATATATATATATATAAAGCTCCATCTCAGAAAGTATGGGACTCTGAAAAATGTGAGATGCAATATTGTAATACATTCGTATTCAATAAAATTAAAATTGAGTAGAGCCTGACATGTGGGAACAAAAATGACATCCTCTCCAATTAATAAAATACCGTAGAAGTTGAAATCCTCCAAACTTCTTCATCACTACATATCAATTTGCTAACGCGCACACACACTCCCACATGTGTATGTGTGTGTGAGTGTGCATATATCTATATCTGTACATATATATATGAAGCTCCACCTCAGATATCCTCGCTTTTTGACCTCTCTTTCCATTTCGCCATAATTGATAGGCAGCAGCAAATCTAAAAAAGCTTCTTTATTGGCATAAAAAACTGATGGGGAACTTTATTATCTGGTTAGTGCAAGTGTATATATATTATATATGTGTATCCAGATCAGCCATTTTCCTTTTACGTACCATTACTTAACGCCCATGCAAAAAATAAAAATAAAAATAAAAAAACCCACATGGGTGTTGTTCTACTTTAATCCGGAATTGCTAGCTAATTGGTCCCGTAATTACTATAACAGCTTTAATCTTATCTCTAAGTACAGTGCCCACATCTACAATTTGGAGTGTTACATCACCAGTCTCTAGCCCATTTTTAGGGCTTTATTTTGATTCTAAAAAGGGAATTGGATGTAGGGATACAAAACGAGGTTAGCTTTGGCCCTTCTTCTCTTTTTGTTTTTTTTTTCCCATACTTAACCTAGAGTTCGAAGCCAAGAAAAATGAAGCTCGAGCTCAGTTCGACTCTATTCGAGCTGACTTGGCTCAGGTCGTTTGACATAAATTTATGAATAAACTTTATGCTTGGACACCATCTAAAGAATGAGTTCAAAAAAATTGCAATTATTTTGTTGTTAGAGAGCTCGACTTCAAAAATTAATATATTATTTATAATTATTATGGTTATATAAATATAAAAATAATTGTATAAAAAAGGCTCGAGTTACTTAACTTGAGTTTTGCTCAAAACTTATACTGGTTTGGTTCCAGCTAGCTCGGCTTGAGCTCGAAACTTTGTTGAACCAACTCATTAGTCATGCAAGCTGGTAAATAGGTTTGATTCGTTTAAAACCTTAATCGGATGAACTTTGTAAAAACAAAAGGTTTAAAAGGGAATTAGGCAAGAGTTGTAGGAACGGAAGCAATAAATCTTAGTTTTCATTAGTCCACATTGTCTTTTATATTATATTAAATCAAGGTCTCTACGTTCAATTTTTTGGGGAGTGTCAACAATCAAAGATTCATTAAAATAATTACAAGACATGTTAAAAACAAGAATTGATTCGTTAGATCACTACGTAATTGATATTCCCTCCATTTACCATTTATCAACTTATATAATTGGCCTATATAAATGGGAACTCATTGTAACCAAAATCAAGAGAGAATAATAGATAATGTAGGTGTTTTATTTGTCTCGTGAATGTAGGCTGAATTGGCCGAACCATGGAATTTTTTTGTCTCATTTTCTTCTCCCTCACTATACATGTCTTGAATTTCGCTATAGGAAAAAAGACATTTTCCGGCGGAAATTTCCGGCCGAATTTTCGCCGGAATTTCGAATTTAAGGCCGAATTCTGACGAAAATCGTTCAGTCGGAAAAAACGCCCCCGGAGAGCGGAATTCCACACGAATCTTATTCTGGGGAATTCCGGAGGAATCTTCCGTCGGATTCCGTCCAACGGAAAATCGGGGAAATATTCCCCTAGACAGAATCCCGCAAAATATTGCCCTGGACGACAACCTCCACCGCTGCCGGACCCGTGCCACCGCTGGAATAATATCCCAAAATATTCAAATATTTGCAACTGCAAGAATTTGAACTCGTGACCTCAAGGTTGAATGATAAGCACTCCATCACCAAGTTATTCCTTAAAGTTGTGATAAGTTTTGTTTTGTTTTACACTTATTATATATTTGTTTCATTATTCTTATTTTAATTAATTATAAATATATGTATACCTATAAATATATTATAAATAATTAAAATATAGTATAAATAATAATAGTTAAAAGATAGCATTGATACTATATAAAAATATGTATTATATATACTATATAAACATATATATATATATATACCATATAAACATATGTATACCTATAAATATATTATAAATAATTAAAGATAGTATAAATAATAATAGTTAAAAGATAGCATTGATACTATATAAAAATATGTATTATATATACTATATAAGCATATGTATACCAATAAATATATTATAAATAATTAAAAGATAGTATAAGTAGCAATAGATAAAAGATAGTATTGATACTATATAAACTTATGTATTATATATACTATATAAACATATCTATACCAATAAATATATTATAAATAATTAAAAGATTGTATAAGTAACAATAGATAAAATACACTATTGATACTATATAAACATATATGTATACCAATAAATATATTATAAATAATTAAAAGATAGTATAAGTAACAGTAGATAAAAGATAGTATTGATGCTATATAAACTTATGTATTACATATACTATATAAACATATGTCTTATATATACTATATAAACATATGTCTACCAATAAATATATTATAAACATATGTATACCAATAAACTTATGTATTATATATACTATATAAACATATGTATACCAATTATTAAAATTAAATATATATATATATATATATATAGTATGTGACTTTTGCAAAAAAAGAATTGCAAAAAAAATAATAATATAAATAATAATAGTTAATAAGGATATGTATTTACATATAGAATTTTGCAAAAAAAGAATTGTAACTATATAAAATACCTATTGCATGTAAAGGGGTTGGAAACTTGGACCTTTGAAATGAAAGAGTTATTGCCTTACCATTAAGCAATGCTTAAACTTGATTAAATTTTTTGTAATTTATAATAAATATGTAAATTGGCCAAAATTCAGAAAAAAAAAAACAAAAAAACAATTTCGGCAGAATTTTTCTATCGGAGTTCCCCCAGAATATTCCGGGGGAATTTCGAAGGAAAAATCCCACTAGAAATTTTTTTGGAAAAAATTTAAATTTTTTTGCATCTAATGGGATTTAAACCTTAGACCTTTTGGATGAGAGGCTTATAAACATACCATTAGGCTATGCTTAATTTTGTTAAACATTTTGTAATCTAGAATAACTATTTGATTTGACCCAAAATTTAGAAAAAAAAAATTTAAAAATCCGGCTGAAATTTCCGCCGGATTTTTTTATTTATTTGAATTTTCCAGGGAAAATTTCCGCCGGAATTGTCTGGCGGATTATCTCCGTCGGAGTTCCGCCGGATTTTTTTTCGGGAAAAATCCGACGGAATTTTTTCCCCTAGATTTTTCCTTCGAAAAACGCCTATTTTCCAGTAGTGTTTCGAACATGGTATTGGAACAACCAAAAGGTCTTATGTTTATTTCTGCAATCTTCACGCTCTAATTTGTCCCAAATATGTTTGGCGTTGGGTGATCATTTATTTATTACTATAATCTTAACGCCCCTGAGCATTTATTTCTCTCCGCCGACAAGATCTTCATATATGCAATCTCCACACGTCAATTGTCTCTGTCCAATCAAGATTTTCATATTCAAGTTCAACGCCCCAATCAAGATTTCAATTTCATGTTCACCTTGTGGGGGAGTGTCAAGAATCAAATATTGATGCATTGAAATAATTACAAGAAATGTTAAAATCAAGAATTGATTCATTAGAACACTACCTAATTAATATTGTAATATTTTAGAATTATTTAGGAGTGATTCCCTCCATCTACCATTTATCAACATATGTAATTAACCTATATAAATAGGCATTCATTATAATCAAATTAAAATCAAGAGAGAACCATAGAGAATGTAGTAGGTGTTTTATTTGTCCCATGGATGTAGACCAAATTAACCGAATCATGGATTTTTTTTTTTGTCTCATTTTCTTCTCTTTTCACTATACATATCTTGAATTTCAGCATGATATCAGAGCGAGTAAAGACCCTGCAAGTCTTTCCCACAAATGTTCATTCCTACTAGCTTCACATTTCAAGTTTCCCGCATATATTTGACCTTGGGCGTGAGGGGGTATGTTAAGTGTCCTACATCGATAAAATATGCAATGATGTGAGGTAGTTTAAAATGACTTGAATAATCCTTTCTTCATAAACTAGCTTTTTTGGAGGTGAATTAAACCAAAATCTATTTCTTCAACAACTATAATTAACTTAATAAAAACTTAAACCATTACCTCGACCTATTCAGAGATCACAAAACTTCCATCAATTAAGCCAACCTCATCCCCCACACAAGAAAAAATAATAATAAATAAAATTGAAAGGTTAATGCTGTTTGATGAGAGTATAATTAGAAAAGGTTAATATATCCCTCAGACAACTTACATAACCACAGATTCATCCCATAATAAGAAGTTTCCTAGTAGTACTCATCAATGCAATTTCCTTTGACAAAATTAAAGAAAGATAACGGCAACTAAAAGATTGAATTATATCTATATATCGTTGTGGCGCTTTACACGACAGCCAACATGCATGTCCATGCACGTTCTGGCACAAAAAAGAAAAGCGTCACAAAGGTCTTGTTTTAATTTGGATATGGTCACCTTCACCCACCCTATCAATTCATAATCAAATATTTATTTATGTATATATAATGTTATCCCCTTAAAAGTAATAGTACACTAATTTAAAAGAAGATTTGACGTTTATCAATTTATTCGGCTGTTGAAAGCCAAAATTAAAAAGAAACAAAGAAAATTGTCCTTAATGGGTCTGAATTTTCACATTATGGGTCCTTTTTCAATAAAGCCAAGTAGATTGGTATAAGTTGTGCCATTTGTGACGTTTTTGTATTTTGCTTTTAATTTTCTATTGGATTGTGTAATTTTTGATTTTATTGTTATCATTTATCAATATCATTACCCAATTTGTATTATTAATCAAATCATTGTGGTAAATGAACGTGTTGGGTCAGGCTCGGATTGGGTTCTATTGAATTGGTTCTAAAACAGGTTGGATTACAAATGAATTTTAAAGAACAAGTTAATAATGCGTTGATGCGGTTTCTTAACTAGTTTAATACAATTATTAGATTGTTGTCTAACATATTCTTTAAGTTGCATAAACAATTTTATTATTCTTTTTTAAAGCTTGTGAATTATTATCATATTATAGTGTTTTTTTTTCCGTTGGAACCGTTTAAAATCCCAAATGTTTTAAAAACTGCCAAAACCCAATCCGTTTCAATCCATTTATAAAATCTCTAGACCCAATCCAATTCAAAAATAGTTGAAATGGGTTTGACATATGAGTTGAAAATCATTTTGTCACGTCAGATCATTAACAATATTGCTAATTAGTTATATCGCAAATTAGTTAATTAGTGTGATAAGTTTATAACATTCAATTGAATTCGTAAATATTGTGAACTCAACCTCTTTAGGGAAAGATCATTTTTCGTCCCATAAATTAAACCTTATTGAATTTTGGTAACAACATTTGTATTTGCCTCAAAATTTCATTCTACAATTTTAATTTTTTTTCTCAATGTTGGTCCATTAGCAAATTTCCACCAAGTTACTTAATGAATGTGAAAATTAGTTGCATTTTAAATTTAGGAGGGGTTCATGCATATTTATGCATTAAAAATAAACTTAATTAAGTTTGCTGGTTGACAAACAATGAGATTTTCTAGCCTAACTTATGAGACCAAAAATGAGATTTTCCCTCGTCTTTGTTTGCAAATCCACAACACTCGAATGAGATTTAACTCGCGTTTATTTCCATCATTTTGGGCTTCAACAATCCAAAACAAATGGATTTGGGGTGCCAATAACATTTTACTGGTCTCATGTTGTGTATGTGTGTGTTTTCTGGTATAGTAAGAGTATTATTAATTAATTAGCCAAAGTTTCGAAATCTGCATGTACACAAGCCCACCATCTCAAACAAGAAAACTATTAATTTGACAACATTCTAAAGATGATTTGCCCACCACCACGACACACACACACACACATATATACCTTTTGCTGCGTAAGCAGGGCTGCTTTTCATATCAGCAGCCAGTGATGTTCTTGACTCGTTGCCTCCCTTTTTTTTTTAACCTTTGATAAAGATTTGTATAAATAAGATTGCATCACATTCTTCATGCCAAATGATAAAATACCAGATGTTTTATCCACCACTTTTATTACTCAAATCTTATCCTAAACATCAATATGCTACAAAAACCCAACCCCATTTTCTTTTATTTGACTTTAACGCCGCTGATGAATCAAGTAACCATTTTGATCAAAACTTAAGCTAATTAGTCAGTCTAATGAATATTGCGTTTTAATTATTCAAATTGTGCAAAAATTGAAGAAAAATATATTGTGTTGGCATTTATCGTTTGAGTATGTATTGTGCATGCTCAACTCCTTACTGCTTTTCAAGAATATATCGCCTTTTATTATCTGATATTTTTCAAAGAATGGAAAGGAGATTGTTGAAAAGTAAAGTGAAAAAACTTTGCTATGAATATATGATCAGCTATTCAGCTCCACCACGCAACATGAGAGGGAGGAGAGAGAGAGAGAGAGGTTGACTAAAATGATAGATTAAATTATATAAAAAAACCTATGATGCACGGACACACCTAAAAATGACCCTTGCAATGTTGGACACGGCTGGGACACGGTTGGGGCTTTTTTGATATATTACAAAGTTTAAATGAGATCTTTTTAAAATTTTAAAAAATTTAGTAGAGACACTGAAAATAACAAATAATTTTTTTTAATCTTTAAATCTTATAACCCAATTAAGAGGTGTTTGTTTTAATGATGAATATTATTATTTATCTTTCACATATTTTAATTTAATAAATTATAAATAGATAATATAATATAAAATATTTTTCAATAACCGTGTCAGAGCCATATCGTGTCCCAAAATTTTGAGATTTTTCGTGTCGCCATGTCCGTATCGTGCCGTGTCCGTGTCCCCGTATCCGTGTCCGTGTATCATAGAAAAAAACAAAAGAAGTGTCAGAAGTGGGATTTGAACCCACGCCCTCATTAGAGGACCAGAACTTGAGTCTGGCGCCTTAGACCACTCGGCCATCCTGACTTGATGTTGACGCGTCCTAAGTTTTAATTATATAACTACATGTTGTGTATTCCCTAGCTTGATTATGTTTAAATAAGATTTCAATAATAATTCAAGAGAATACCACAACTATCAAACCTCGAGATAGGTTTATTGGGAAAGGCAAAAATGACAAAGAAATTACGATTCTTTTCTCCTGACTTTCACATATATTTTATACGATTTTTCTTTTCTCATTTTTAAGCATAAAATGTGAGATTAATATTAGAAATAGCTACACCTTTGTCAATAATATACTCCCAAGTTCAACCGAAAATGTTTTTTCTTTTTTCCCCTCATCTTTTTTCTGCTTTTTGTAAACTGGGATTCATTGGCTAACAAATTGCTCTCTCTCTCTCTCTCTCTCTCTTCCATCATGATGTCGGAAAAGCATTTGGTACAATCCGGTCCACAAGATCCTGTTATCTTTCCACGGATCGCGCAAACTGACGAGATGGATCTAGTTTCCCTGTCAGCCACGAGAGCAAAAACAAATCTTTTTTGGGTAGGCCCAGAAAATCTATGTCAACCACTCACAAAGCCCAACTCAAACAAACCACCTCATATATTGCCTATGTCACTATGTGCCTAAAGCTTTTAGGGACGGTAAAAATATTAAACACTTGCCAAAATCTCAATCGGTTAAAATCAGTAAAAATAAAACATTATATTCCTTTTTAACTATTATTATATTAATTTATCCTTTTTAACTATTATTATGTTAAAATCAGCTATACCTTTCTGAGTTTTTGCTAGTCTTTTTTTTGTTTAAATTTTTTTTTATATTAATTTGTCCTTTTTAACTATTATTATATTCCTAACACTTAATACAAACATCACGTAGTCAAATAATCAAGAAATTTTAATAAGAGTTTATAATTTTATTTTTTTAGACAAAAATGTATTATTAATTAATTGTATCATATATAAGCACAACTATTGTTACAAATCTTAGCCTGAAATTTAACTTCTTTATTATTTGAATGTGTGATTATAGTACAAAAAGTGTTGCTTTTGGCTTTCTTTGATACCATAAAATTAAAAAAAAAAAAGAAGTGATAAATTTAATGATTTATTAACCAAAAAAAAAAGTAAAAACTAAATCAGTTTGTATCATTATTGAAAAATTAAAGCAATTATCATATATCTCTGTTTAAAACCTTTCTCTCTAGGGAGGATCTACGACGAGTGCCTTTTGCTGCACGTTGTTTGATTCTTGCCAAGAAATTATTTTCAATTATTTGGTACTTTCGAGGGTGTTTGGGATGGTAGTTTTTATCTTGCTAATGACAAGTTTGGTTTTCATGTTATTTATTGACAAGGTTTGATTTTATTTTTTTAGATTTGTTTCAAATGGTTTATGATGGAAAAAGGCAAATCTTATATAAGGAGTCAAGCCGGAAGAGATGTGTTCTCAATATTTTTTTTTTTTTAAGATTTTGATCCCAACAACAGTCTTATTTTGGAGGATGTTTGGAGGGCCTACATGCATTTTCGTCTTTCCTCGATTATTCAAAAACCACTCAAGTATCATATAGACGTGCAGAAAGCCTTGAATTGGATCAAAGAGCAAAGTTAGAGAAATATAGTTTTGGAATATAGTGTTCTCTTGGTATTTCAGGCTTTTAACTCATCAAGATCTCTCTAAACGGACTATGGATTGATTATTGAAGATTATGATTTTATTAGCAAATATTTGGGCAACTTGCATTTTAGTTTTGTAAAATAGTTTGCGAACCAAGCCGCTTATATAATTGTTAAGCAGTCTGGTTTTATGTCAGATCCGATAAATTGGAATTATTGTCCTGCTTACCTGTACTCGGCTGTATTGGTTCATATTTCTAATAATTAATAATAATATTAATTTTTAAAAGCAATTATCATACATATTACAACAACATATTGAATCCTTAACAATAATTCTAATTTTCAAAATCAAATAGACTAAGAAATAAAATTTAATTGCCCAATATGCAATATTAACTAGATTTATGTAGTTAAATTGGAAGTTTGAAAATTTTGTAAAATAAATGAGAATCTTATTTTATACTCTCTTGTTAAATTCTTGATATAAGTATTTATATATTTACATTTATATAGATATATATATTGGTTCTCACCTTAATTACTACTGTACAAAATCTAGATTAATGGTGAAAAAAATAAGTACAATTTTAAAATAATATGCTAGTTGGTTTAAAAATTGGTGTGAAGAACAAAATAAATGAAAGTCTAATAAATTAGTATGAATAGTACAGAAGAAAAAACAAATTACAAGTAGTAAATATGTCTGTTAAGTAAGAAACAAGAAAAAAAAAATCCAATTCATAAATTTTTTGCCTATGTGGCAATATGAGCAATAATATAGAAGGGGGTAATAGTTTAGAATTATTTTTAATTAGAGAAATATTTTGAAAAACAAAAACTCGTAATTATAGGCATTAAGATTTAAGAAGAACAAAAACAATATATATCTTATCAATACTAATATTCATATGCGTGAGCGTGTGCGTCTGTGTAGGGGGTGTCATTCTGATTGACATCTATAAGATGTCTCGAATTGATTGTATCACCAAAAATATTCATAATATCACAACAAAGGGAAAATATCATTTTGCAATAGTTAAGTTAAGCCCAATTAAATTTTGGTACTATAGTTTGATCACAAATTTCGTTTCATAACTTCCATATATTGTTTTACGGGAAAAACTTGTAAAAAATCACTTGAGATGTAAAGTTTGCCATATGAAATGAATCATGATACTAAAATTGAAAAAAAAAAAAACGTAACTTACGGGAGAAAAAATGATATTAAAACTGAACTTATGCAACGAAAAATGAGACTAAGGCCTAAGTTATGGAACCAAAAAATGATGAGTTTTTGCCCCCTTTAAACAACAGGTTAATTGTCTCATGTGTTTTATGTTAATAACTTAGCAGAAGTTGGCATATGTATCAACATTTAGAAAAAAAAAAATGTTAATTATGGTATAAAACATGGTACATTTTCTTTTCTTTTTTTTTTTTTATCTTAGTCACCTGGTTTCGATTTATTGACCGACTAAACCGGATTAGGTAATACAGAAGCCCATTATGAGAGTGACCTTTCCAACTCAGTTATTTCATTTACAACGCCAGGATTCGAACCCTTGACATTGCTTAAAGTATCTAACGCCGCATCTCACTAGATCAACTGATAGTTGATGGTACATTTTCAAATTCAAAAATTGAAATCAAATAGGATTTAACATACGAGATAAAAAATGAGATTTTCTGACAATAAATTTTAATTACAAAAAGTAGTGAAAAAGCTCCAATAAAACTTTACATGATCTTCCAATTAAATGTTTATATATCGTACGCTTTCCAAGTGCTTCACTAATATCTATACACACAATTTGTCATCATGGGTTGCGTCCCCTTTTATAATTAGCTTAATTAATTAGTTAATATTCTTGTCTTGTGTTTGTTTGAAAAGATCATGGCTCCACTTACGTTGTTACTTGTGAAAATGAAGTTAATACAAAAGGAACTACGAATTTCACATCTGTCCTAATATGTGTAGTTCCTTATCATACATTTCCATGTGGGTCTAGATAATCTTGTAACCATTATGAGTTCAGAAAGTGAATTATTATTACCGTAAAGTGCATCAAAAAGTTTCTAGGTGTTTTATTGGCACAAATATTCAAGATAATCATTAATGACAGTCATTTTCGATAATGAATTGTAGTCATTATTCGCCAGTTGAGTTATGCACACAGTTCTAAGTTTCTATTCAATAAAAAAAAGGAAAAATTACACTGATCACCCCTGAGGTTTGACTGATTTACGAAAAACCCCCTACTTTTTTAAAAATTACCACAAACCCCCTAAGGTTTCAAAAATATTACAAACTTATTCGAATTTCCGAAAATACCCCTTCCCCTTTTTTGGGTGATTTACATTGACCACCCTGAGATTAGACTAATTTACGAGAAACCCCCTGTGGTTTCAAAAATTACCAAAAACCCCCTGAGGTTATACTAATATTACAACTAGCACCCACTTAGGTTGACTTATCAACAATATTAATTCTTTTTTTTCCCTCTGTAATATTTTTATCATAAATTTTTAATTTAATAGATTTGGAAAAAAAATATGATTACTTATTCAAATAAATATTCCGAATTTAATGTTATGAATTTATACTAAATATACGTAATATGTGCTAAATTTATATTTAAGAAAAATATAATTATATGCATCGTATATATCCATTATGTGAAATGAGAAATATAAACATTGATTGAAATAAAAAATTAAAATTAAATAATGCACTTGAAAACTTTATTTAGCTTGAGGACTCTAACTCATTTCTCTTAAAATTTACTCCGTATTAGCGATAATATAACATACTTGATGTGTTGGTAGATACATTCAATGCATTAAATTCAGAATATTTATTTGAATAAATAATCACATTTTTTTTCAAATCTATTACATGAAAATTTTATGATAACAATATTACAGAGGGGAAAAAAAGATTTAATATTGTTAATAAGTCAACCTAAATAGGTGCTAGTTGTAATATTGGTATAACTTCGGGGGGGTTTTGGTAATTTTTGAAAATATAGGGGGTTTCTCGTAAATTAACCAAATCTCAGGGTGGTCAGTGTAAATCACCCAAAAAAAGGGAAGGGGTATTTTCGAAAATTTGAATAAGTTTGTAATATTTTTGAAACCTTAGGGGGTTTTTGGTAATTTTTGAAAAAATAGAGGGTTTTTCGTAAATTAGCCAAATCTCAGGGATAGTCAGTGTAATTCGCTCTAAAAAAAAAATAAGTTAGCAAGGTTTTGGAATTGATCCGCTCCTACTGGGTGGGCTTTTATTTTACTAATATTTTAGTTTATTTTATGATACAATAGTTTGGTTTGTTATTTGAATTGTAATATAATTAGTATTTAGCCCCGTGGAAAAAAATATGAAATAAAGTTTTATGTATATATTTTCATAAATTTTTATTATAAAAAAACAACTTAATAAAAATAATTAACTTTGTTGTAACATAAATCGATAGGAAAAATATTAAAAAATTTATAATAATAGAATATGTTCCATCTCAATACTAATTTTGGTATAATTAGGGTATGAAATTTATAATTCTCTCACATTCCTAAAGTTTGTTACACATAAATATAATGGCTGCAATTTTATCCAATGGGTTGAGTGGCAAATTTGTTAAAAAAAGTTGAAAATTGTACAATAGTTAAGCTAAGTTTTTTAGACCAAAAAAATGGAATTATAAATAATTAAAAGTTTATATTTGTAGTCTTCAATATATAACAATAAATTTGTCAGATTGAAAATAAAATTAATGTTGGCACTTTCATTGCCTAAATAATTAATGACTTATAATATGAAAAGGTATAAAGTTTTGTTTAAAATCAATAATTGAAAAAGTATTTTGAATTTTATATTTTTTATGAGTAATCTTGAAGTGAAAAAAACTAAAAGGCCATAATAGGTATTTTATAGATAAGCCCATGTGTTAACAGTTTATTCGCTTCATAAGATGTAGGGGTTATCTGAAATTTATTATAGTACAAGGGGATAAAGTGTTTACATAAGCATAGTTGAACGGTTTAAGTGTATTCTGTCCTTTTTAAATTATATATATATATATATATATATATATATATATAGTTGTTATGCTGTATTTTACTGAATTAAAAAAGAACTAAGAAAAAGATAGATAATCAAATAACAAAACAAAAGCTAATCCCCTATAATTTGTGTTTTATGTATTATTCATCACAATATAAAGACTCAACTTCTACATAAAATTTCCGTTAAAAGTGCAAATTAATAGGGACCTAACTTTATTGAGACATTTAATTAATCTTTATTATAGTTGCTTGATGATTGATTGTTAATTCTAATAACAGTTAATGCTGATAAATGATAATGATGTACGTAATTATTGATAATTGATATTTATATCATAATTATATAATCAATAGTTTACTTTAAAAAAGAAAAAAAGGGGTAAAAAAAAGGAGGGAGAGATCTAGAAAGATAAACAGCAGCGACAAATATCAACATATATACAATCAACCAGGCTAGCTCCCGCAATCCCCAGTAGAAAGAAAGAAGAAAAGTAAAATTTATTTTCATCCTTGAAATTTCAATTTTAAAATAGTCTTTGTATTTTTAATTGACCTCAATTTCATTATTTTGTTCATTTTTTGGTAACTTCTCTCACCAAATTACAGGGCTTTTCAGAAATTTGATGCCCTTATAATAATTAAATAAATTATTAGGAAATCTTTTTTTTCTTTTTTTTTTTTTTAACAAATTATGTACTAGAAAATCTGAATAGTCCATGTATTTAAGGAATTTTAGCCATATCCACTTTTGAGATTATATTAAATCCGGAAAGAATTTACACATGATCAACAACCGATTCAGTTTCTAAAACTCTTCAATATTTTTTTTGAACGTCAAAAAGTAAAGAAAACCAACGTCCCCTTTGAACTTAAAAAAGAAAAGAAATTATTTTTTATGTGCAAATAAGAAATTGATTTAGTTTTTAGATTCTAATTCAAAAATGTTATTTTTCTACTCTTTCTTTATTTTTTTTAATAAAATCGATAAATAGTAGTAGGAGTCAAAATGTTTGGGCAACTTGGTTTGGCTTAGACGATAGAAAAAATGAAGGATAGAAGAAACAAAGCTTATTTTGAAACTTTCCAATTAGATGGTGAATGTAAAAATGAACTTTCCAATTACCTATCTAATCATAAAAATGAACCTTATTTATGATAATAAAAAAAAAAAACTTTTAGAATAACAAAAAAAAAATTGAAATTTGAGTGAGCATGTTATTATGTAGGTTTTGAACACTGTGTTTGACATAGTGATGTTGCACAATTGTGGTCTAGTAACATTTTGAGCCACTTAAGTGCTCAAGAATGTTATTAGCATTAAAATATTTCACATTAAATTCAAGGGACTATTTTGCTTTTATTTTGAAATGTCGGGGATGAGTTTGGTCTTTTTTTTTTTAATGTGAACATATAGTTTAAAGGTTATTTTAGTCAACCTATATTTTATTGCCAAATATACTTGTTGGAGGATGGACAGAATAATAAAATTGAAGTCAATTAAAAATATAGGGACTATTTTAAATTTGAAATCAAACCCCAAAAATCAAACTATATAGATATATACACTTTTAATGAAATCCAAAACCAGGTACTCATAATGACAATATTCTTACATTAATTAAGAATTTCAATTTACAATTTAAATTAGGGCTTGTTTATTGTCTTTGGAGAAATTTTCGCGGATCATAATTATGCAGAAAGATGATAATTTAGAAAGGGTTAATAACAAATTAAACTTTGCCCATCCCATGCGCGATATATAATTTGGTTGAGGGATCCAAAGAGTTTCAAAACTAAATAATTTTCTGGGGCAGCAACTAAAAACTTGAACAAATTTAAGTACCAAATTTTCAATAAACTTATTACTAAAAGTCAAGTCCCATTATAAAGAAAATATCTTTGCATACTCTTGTCTCAATTTATATTTCCTTATTAAGTGATAATAACTTATAGTTTATAATAATAATGTTTTTCATAATTATAATATTGTGTTTGAATTATTGCAGTTGACGTTTAAGAACACATGTATAATGCACACGAGATTCTTTATTGCAAATCGTGTTTCATCTTCTATTCAAATGCATGGATATACACAAAGTATAATGATTTCAGGTCAAGTATATAATTAAAAAAGTAATTTTATATACATGATATGGATGTCAATTATGAAGCACAATTTTATAATAGAGGATTTTATCCGTGTACAATGCCTTTAACCTTGGGAGCAACACAAATACTAGCCATCACATGAATAGCAACAACTTATATACGATTATTGCCCCTATTAAACTTAAAAATAACATCATTATTCCAAGAAAATAAAATTTTGATCTTTTTTACGAGTATATAATTAATAACAACTAATTCAATTTGCTACAATTCATTTTTTTTCGTAGTGGCGTATTATTAATTAATTAATTCAAATCCAACTAATATTTCAATGTCTAATTAGCTATTCTTAAAGCTTTTGCTTTCTGAGTACGTGATTCTGTCAACGAACATGCGTGCAGAGATCTGGAAAACAAATAATTTCTACATATATATAATTAAGGAATCGAATTCCATTTGTAAAGCAGATAGCTACATACATATCATTAGGATAGTGGAGAGTTTACATCTTGTCCATCACTTAGCATGTTTTTTAATACATATTAACCCCGGGCCTACTTGACTCTAAGAAGGCTTCTGAAAAAAGTTTCACGAATTAGACTCTAATTTTATCTTCCTTAGTGTTCATCAAAACGTGTAGATTTTGATTTTATTTTTATAATTGTTTGTTGTATTTTAATTTACAGTATTTGTCGTAAGAAATTTATATATATGTTTGCAATGATATGACATAAATCAGCACGCTTCATACGAACATCCTTTGCTAGATTTTCCTTCTCCATCTCACACCAAACATTGCAGTTTTCAAAAAGACAAACAATTATCAAAACTTGGAGTAGAGAAAGAACCAAGTCAAATATATAGTGTAACTTTAGAGCCCTCCCATCACAGACAAACATGACACTTTTTGATAATGTCTCAACAATATAAGAATTGAGGCACTTTTATAAAAAGTATCGCTATAAGTAATTTTTATCAAAACCTTTTATACACACTGAAACATATATATTTAGAGATGCTATTATAAAATGTCACTTGAGGCTTTTAAGACACCTAAAAACATGATACTGTATTTAATGCCACAAAATAAAAAATATCACAATATCCACTTATAAAGACAATTTATGATGTTTCAATTGATCAATGGTCGAGTGGTCATGAGTCAGTTTGGATCCTCTGTTACATAATCGTATTATATCTTATATTGCACTCATCAATACACGCCACGTGTATTGGTGAACGGTCGAGATTAGGAAAGAGAATTTTCATATTTTTTTCCATATTATCATTTTTTCTCTTTTCTTATCTCGACCGTTCACCAATACACGTGGCATGTATTGATGAGTGTAACAGAAAATGTAATACGATTATATAACAAAAGACCCGAGCCGGCCATGAGCATTATCTTTTGCTGTTGAGTTTAAAAGGTCACACACACACATACACATATAACAAGTAAAATATATCATGTATCAGGCTTGTTCACTTTAATTTGGTCCCACGGGTTACAAATGTCTCAAGTTGCATTCCATGCATGTTTATAATATTTTCCCAATTTTATTCCTTTACCTAGTTTTTGTTAGATATTTAACAATTTTCTCGTGATAATCTTGTATAATTAGTGGTTAAGTACCTAAAAGAAATTCGATGACAAACAATATTTAGTGTGAAAAATATGATAATGCGATGAGATACGTTTGTATTCAATGGAGGCCAAATCAAACATGACTGTTCAAATCTGATTTTTCTTTCAAAATTTTCTATTAAGTAACCATTCATATATATTCGAAAGTAATATTGAATAATCTAGTTGAGACCTATCATCGATTGGAAGGCTAATTGCATTTTTGGTTTCATAAGTATGCCTTAGTTCGATTTTAATCTTATTCATTTCACCCATTTTTTTAATTTTGATCCCATAAATTCTATGTTGTAGCAATTTTGGGACTTTTTTCCACTTTCTAACCATTATTTAACGGAGAAAGCACGTGCGCAATACACTTGTCCGTTAAATCTCAACTTGTTGATATTGGAGGGAATGAATGATGCGGATTGTGACTGTCTATTATTTTGGAGGAGAAATAAGCTATACAAAAAGCAAAAATTAGAGCAAAGAAACAAAATTGGTCTTCTTTTTTGGCTGCTGAATTCCAAAGAGGTCAATGGCTGAAGAAGGGAACGAAATATAATGCTTATCCAAATCGATTTAATCGTCATGTGCCTTGTTCATGCTTTCTCTATTAAATAATTGATGGAAAGTGAAAAAAAAAAGTCCTGAAATTACTAAAAAATAAAACTTATGAGACCAAAATTAAAAAAAGTTTAATGAATGAGATTGAAATTGAACTAAAACATACTTATGGGAATAAAATTGCAATTAACCCTCTATTGGAATTTGATTATGGATCTAAGAGCTTCTGTCATCTTCGTACAACTTGTTTCTAGGAATCGAAACTAAAGAAGAATCTGGGATCCACCCAAATTGATCATTTAAAGATACAAATATTTAGAAGAAAATTAAGAAACATGCAAGTAATTTATTCTTTGTTGGGATCAATGAATCAAATGTTAAAATTTCCAATTGATTTGATTTACAGTTTCAGATAAGAGTTAAGTAAAGTTTAATATATCTGTCTGCATTGAATAAACTCAAAATACTATAAGAAAAAATAAAAGATAGTGACAATACTAAAGTTATTATTAATTATATATATTGAGTAAGAGACGAATTAATTGTCATAATATTAATGATCTTCACAAGTTGAATGATACTAACAATATTATATTTGTTATTAGCTACAATTAATGACACGTGTATAGTGCAAATTAGTGACAACAAAGTACACCAGTTTTTAATTTATTTTTGTTTTTGTGAAGTGAAAGTACCGATTATCAAAGCTGATAGTGCCACCTTTTGAGAAAAAGAAATTCTATTTTATAAGATAAATTAATAAATTTAAAATAAAATAATCAAATTATCGTGAGGTGTCGACTCCCGGACGGGATCCCCTATCCCAAAACGATGCTCCATACTCTAAATTCATGACAAGGGTAAATCTTCAAAATTTACTTATCGACAAATTATTTAGTTATGTTAATTAGATTTTACACGTGTCATTAATTTAAAATATGGAACATGAGATGGTGCATCGTTTTGGGGTAGGAAATCCTATCCGGTCAACTCCTAGTAAGTTGACGCGTGCTTGACAAGAGATGGGAAATTTCTATATCATCTCGCCTCGATTATTTTGTGTCAAATGCTTTCCTAAAGCTGGCCCTCCAGCTTACGTTTTTCTGGCTAAATCTCTTATCCTCTTAATTTCATACATGCTTTAACACATTCCAAAAGCAAAAATTAAAAAAGTTACACAAAAAATGAGTGATAACACATCAGTGTAAGTGTATATATAGTCGTTTTATTGAGGCTAAGAAGCAACAAGCCTCTCTTTCTTACTCCTAATCTCTTCTTTCATTCTTTCTCACTCCTAATCTCTTCTTTCATTCTTTCTCCTCTAGTACCTCCACAAACCCCGCCGTTTTTTCTTCTTGTTAGCAACATTAATTAAAAACCATTATTTTAATCACTAAAATCATTTCCTTGCTCTTAATTAATTTCTCCAAATGTGCTTAATCTCTTCTTCTTTCTATGCTCTTCACATCATTACCCTCATATTCTTTCTCATGGCCAAAGGTACAAACATTTTATTCGTATAATTAACAAAGATTTTCGTGGGGTTTTTTTTTTTTTTCTATTTTTTGGGATAATGATGATTTTGTGTGTGTTTTGCAGCTGGTTTAGGGACTACATTCACACTAATAAACAGATGCGACCACACAGTATGGCCCGGAATACTATCAAATGCGGGCAGCCCCGGATTAGACACCACCGGTTTCGAACTTCCCCCGCGCGCCACCCGGACCTTACAGCCCCAACCCGGCTGGTCCGGCAGGTTCTGGGGCCGAACCGGATGCTCATTCGACCCCACCACCGGCGCAGGCAGCTGCGCCACTGGCGACTGCGGCTCCAACCAAATCGAATGCAATGGCGCCGGCGCGAGCCTGCCGGCCACCCTAGCCGAATTCACCATTGGCTCCGGCGGCCAGGATTTCTACGACGTCAGCCTCGTCGACGGCTACAACCTGCCCATGATCGTCGAGCCAAGCGGTGGCTCGGGGACATGCGGCGCGACCGGCTGCGTAGCCGACCTGAACCGAAGGTGCCCGAAGGAGCTGCGGGCCGGGGACAGGCAGGGGTGCAAGAGCGCGTGCGATGCGTTCGGCAGCCCGGAGTATTGCTGCAGCGGCGCGTACGGGTCACCCGCCACCTGCAGGCCGTCGGTGTACTCGGAGATGTTCAAGAATGCCTGTCCGAGGTCGTATAGCTACGCCTACGATGATGCTACGAGTACTTTTACGTGTAGTGGAGCTGATTACACGATCTCATTTTGCCCTTCGGGACCAAGGTACATACGAAAAAAAAGAAAAACAATCAAATTTATTCTCATTTGATTTTTTTTTTTTTTAATTTCTATTGTTTGGTGTCCCCTTTTTTCTTTTTTGACGTGTATATTATGCTTTATTACGTATATATACTTTCGATATTTTTTGATGGGTCTCTTTTACATTTGTCTATTTGAGTATATTATTGTTATTCTTTTAACAGATATAGGATAATCAATAGATATAAGATAATAACAGATATAGGATAGTCAATAGATAGCAATATTACGTATTAGCAGAGCTGGCAAAGGAGAAGAATCTTTTAGTGGCTTTGCTTTCTGTTTTATCATAAGATCTATTTTCACACCTTTTAGCCTTTTTTCAATGTGTATCCGGTTTAACCTTTTCATAAATTGGGAAACCCTAGTTCCGATTCAGTTGAATCATGTTGGTTTTGTGAAGAATATATTACACTTATCACGTGATTGATATATATTTTACGAAAAATGAACAAATGATCAATCATTGAACTTGTCATATGTGATTGGGTTCAGCAAGACCTAATTTGGGAAAAAAAAAACGACCTTTTTTTCACTAGAAGTTGTTTAATAAGTCTATATTTTCAATAATTTTATTTGAGTTGGTCAAGAAATTAATTTAATTTCTTAATTCTATGGTTCAGATCATTATTAGTGAGTAGCAACGCATTTTTTTTACAAATTATTTTGTGCAGTCAAAAATCATCGAAAGACCCTTCACCAATGGCAACCGGAACGCTGCCATCACCGGAGGATAACTTCCTGCCGTCGTGGCTGCCAACTTTCATGAGAGGGGACTCAACAAATAACATCTTGGACCATAGTCTGATTGTTTGTGCAGCAACAATTTTTTTCTCACTTTCATTTCTTCATGATCAATTATAAACACTACACTCACAATATTTTATCATCTCTCATCCCAAATCAATTCACATTGTAGAGATCAATGTTCACATTGTTAGTAAGAGGGGCCATTAGATTGTTGGAAATTGAGACAGACTGTACAACTCTTCCAATGTATGGATCAGATGTAATTTTTAGTTGCAATAATTATTTTAATTCGACGATCATGTTATGCTGTTATCAAGAATCAAATTAAAGGTGAGCTTTTTTCAATCTTTTATTGTTTGGGATATAAGAAGATAAAGAGAAAATTAAACAAAAGAATTGCCTCAAGAAGATAAGCAAAGATTTGCTACTTTACTGGAATTACAAGATTGGTAGTTATTTGATTCTTTTGCCTACACAAATTTATACCATGGAATCATATTATCTGCCAAAAGGGCCTGCCATATTTGACATAGTTGTGGCTACTTTAGTTAATCACGATAATATTCTTGACCCCCCACACATTTGTAAAGAAGAATTTCATATAAAAAAAGGGATAATTACACTTAGACCCTTTGAGGTCTGATGTTACCTCCCTTGAACTCAAAAAACCCTAAAAACCGTCGGAAAATCCTAACGGAAGTTACGAATTCCCCATTATGCTCTTTAATAAAGCAAAAGAGAAAAGAAATAGAAAATATGGACAATGCCAAGAGGCTCTGGAGATTGGTAATGAAGGAACTAGTGATGCAGTTGGTAAACTGAATTTGATGATTTTTTTTTTCTACAATGTTAGCTTCTTGTGTTATGTGAACAATGTTGACTTCACGTTAAATAATGTTCAGGTATTGTTATTTGGTTTGTTTGATGCTTACATTTTTCTTTTTTTTTAAAGTTTGATTGTAACATGAGTTTTCTTATAATTAGGGAATTCCAAATAATGAACTAATGTTCACTGTGTCATTTTGCATCAATGGAAATTGTTGCACACTTTGTGTTGAACCTAATTGCATTAAAATGTGTTTTGTTATGGACTTATGTTAATAGGATGGTCTTTGTTATAACTGTACTTTTAGGGTACTGCATAGAGTTTGAGTGTAATTACGCTAAATCTTGGTGGGCATAGGCGTAATACTTTTAGATGAGACAATTACTTGATAATTAACTTTCAACCCCTGATTGATTAGCAGATGTTTTCTTACCCTGAGTCCTTGTTACTTGTCAGTTGAAATTCAAGAAAATGGATGCAGTATATGGACAAGCATGAAGTCCTTATTACCGTGAGTTTTCTTTATATGTAGATAATTAGTTTAGATCAAGTCTTAACATTTATATAGTCCGCTCGGATTTGGGCATTTACAATTTTAGCTCACGCGCAAGCTAACCAAAGGATTGTTTGATTCAGTGACGGAGCCGGGGGGGGGGGTGGCTGTTGGGGTTTGGTGGTGGTAACTACCCCCCTCCCCCCCTTAATTTTTTAAAATTTTAATTTTTTAGTATATATATTTATTAAAAGTTTAAAATTTTGCCTCCCCCCGCCCCCAAATATAAATATTTGACTTTTATATAAGTTATATAATAAAAGTTTAAATTTTCTCTATTCTATTCTATTTTTTGTGATTTATTTTTATTAAATCTCGTTTACCATAATAATTAAATTCTCTCCTTTTCTCCTGCCTCTCTTTCTTCTTTTTTTCTTCAAATTAAAATATTACAAATTCTATTAAATTTTACTTCTATCTTTTCTTCCAATTAAAACATCAAAAATTTTATTATAATTTTTCTTCTCTCATAAATCCTACAATATTCAATTTTTCTTCAAAGCAACGTATAAGAAGGTATTGTATACTAATTTTGAAATTTATACATTTATTTATTTCTTTTTTTTTTGTAATTGATTTTGAATAGAGATTTGAATCTCAGAATTGTTGATATGAATTTTGATTGTTGTTCAATATTAAACTCAATGAATTTTAATGTTTATTTGTTGGGCTATTGAACTTGAATGAATCTTATGAATTCAAGATTTTATATTTAATTATGAGTGATTTGGGGAATGTGATAGAGGAGAAAAAATGAAAAAGATATTTTTTGAACATGATATATATATTTTTAGGTTGTGAGAACAAAGAGAGAGTGTGAGAGATATTAATATTTTTTGAGTTTTGATTATATATTATTATGTGGATTTATATCAATTTTAATTTTTGAGTATTGTTAAAAAATTCTTTAATAAATATTTTTTAAAAGCAATTCATTATCCACTATATTTACTTTTTTGAAACAGAGAATAGCTTGTTATTATTTTCAATGTCATTTTTTATATATTGTTTTGGTTGTTGCACTTCTAATTTGATCGTATACGTATAAATATGATAATTTTTGGTATTTTAAATGTTAATATTATATATAACTCTTATATTCATATATTCATATATTTTAATAACTAATGATTTCGAAAAAATTCCATCCCTCAATCAAATTCCTGGCACTTGCATGAAGATAACCCTTATATCATATATCAAATAACTAATGTAGCTTAGATCAATGAACACTTTTTTTTAGGCATAACTATCAGAACCCGTAAAGTTTCACTCGATTATGACAAACCCCATCTATTTCTGAAATTATAATACCCCCTAACGCTAATAGATAAAGGAGTTTTTCGTAATTCATGCAATTAACAATTGATGCTATTTTTAAAGGGCAATTGGCACATTGCACCCTTTAAATACACTTGATTGGCACAATGCATCCTCAAATTTAAATTTTGACATTTTGCATCCTTCAAAATAGATTAATGAGGCACTTTGCACCCTCCACCTATTTCCACTGAATTTTTTTACCGAAAATAATATTCTGAGTAAAATAAAAAAAAAGGGCAAACTTGGTATTTACTATTATATATAAAATAAAATAAATTAAACAACGCAATGCTGACTTCATCTTAAAAACTAGAGTACAATACAGAGAAATTGTGAGGATTTTTTTTTTTTAAAAGCATGACAACTTAAGCGCTTCTCAATTTTTTTTTTCACCTAGTTTCTAACAATAAATTGAAGAATCTTAACTATTGAAATTGGATTTAAACAATTATAGCATATTAAGAGAAAATTATGGCAACAGAGGGGCACTTCCATATGCCCATAGGATATCAGGCCCCAATCTATAGTACGTTCACAACTTCTATTTTCAATTTTATAGCGTTTATGTACACGTATTCTTTTCCTATGCTAGTTTTCTTTTTCTTTTTTTTGGTTTATTTGCAATAAACTATTTAATAAGAACAAAAAATAAATATGTGCAACCAAATTAATGTTCTTACAAGAGTGGAGTGTAACTTTTCAATTGGCATGGGTAGAACTGAATCAGTTGTTAGTGATTAGAAATAAGTGGTTGATTTTTTTTTTTTTTTTTTTTGTTACTAGCAAACTCTTTAGTTCAAATTGGAAACTACCAACAAATCCAAATTAATTCTCGTCCAAGTTGAGCTTGATCAAAGTATCACAAAAACATTCATATTATGTGATTCTGCACAATTGCCAACTAATCATAAACTATAACTCGAAAAAGTCATACGAAATCAATAAGTAGATAGGAAAAGATGCATGCATCCTCCTTTATAAAACTTGTCTCGCGTAGATCTTTAAGTCATCTTTCTGTGTTTTCTTCAACCTTCTCATACGTTTCATTCTGAATTGAGATTGTTTTGTTACTATTGAATAAGAACTGATTAAAAGGTTATTAATATATTGTTTTTTATTTAATATCTTATTAATATTTATTTAGTTTGTTTATCTTTTTCGTAATATTGACACTTACTAATTTTCTCATGTCTGTTAGTAAATTGCTTAGTGTTATTTTCTTTTATATAGGCATGATAAATACCAAGTTTACCCTTTTTTATTTTGCCAAATATTATTTTTGGTGAAAAATTTTAATGGGAATGGGTGAAGGGTTGCAATGCGAACTAATGTATTTTCAAATGTGCAAAATACTAAAATTTAAATTTTAGGATGCATTGTACCTATCAAGTACGTTAGAGGGTGCAATGTGCCAATTACCCTATTTTTTAAATCAGAAGTGAACTTAGAAATGGTAAATATAATTTCAATGAATAAAAGGAGTTTTTAAAATTCGGGACAATTACCAATTCATATTTTTAGTAAGTATCCCCTTTTCTTTATGAAGAGATCAATGAACACTTTGAAATCATACCTAGTGAGACACCAAAAGCATGATCAAGAATCAAATTCTATAAATGTATTATATCCATATCGATCACCTCTGTATGTAAAGAAAATAAATAAGTAAATAATCAGATGGAAGTTTTCTTCAGGATGGGAAAAGCTTGTTTTTTAATATTTTGTTCTTTTTTTCCTTCACCAAAATCTAAGTTCCAAATATAGCATAATGATTTGCTTAGTGCTTTTTCTTCCCAGCATAAGATAATGGTTGCATTGGAAGGCATAACTTTAGGTGTCAATGTCTCCCCTAAAATTCCTATGTCCAGCCTAACTCCCATCAAATTATTCCAGATTATAAAATTGATGTGGTCGGATTTTGTCCTGCGGTACACGTCACTTCGTCCTGGAGTAAGTGTCCGAATCCGGTCAGGTATATCGAGTAGGGGTGTCTGAATGCTGGTCGGGTCCGATTCTGCAAGGATGGAGCACACGTGAGACTAGCCGGAAGTGTCTCCGGCGAAAGACCCTCCGACGCCTCCAGTCAGAATTCGGGCAGGTGAACAGTAAGTGATATTCAGCGGTATCGGTAGATAAAAGTTGTCTTACCCCATGAATAGTGTCGTCGTCTACTATTTATAATAATAAAAATATAGGTGGGCGGACAGAATAAGTTGGCCCAATCCCGTTGCTGGTTGACGGCGTTCACCATGACGCGGTGTGGGGCGCGTGGGATGCATTCCTCGTCGAGGAGGATCTCAGAGCATTGACCCCGAGAATGAAGCCTCGATCGACATCGAACATGCCAGTACATCGGGGAGAGCCTTGAGTCAAGGAGATGTGTGAACTCTGGCCGAACAAGGCCGTCAAGAAAAGACAAGGGCCTGATCGGATAGGCCTGACACGCGGCGATAGGGGGATTGGCGGCATGCGCTGACCTTGATCCGACGTGTAAGCTGAGGAGAGCGCACGTGGCCAGGCGGATTTGGCCACATCATTAGCCCCCCCAGTTCTTGGTCTGGTCGATCCTCGTGATACGGGCAGACCGGGGACGGTTCGAGGAGGTAGCGCCTACGGACATCGCCCAGGAATTACCGATCAGCATTGGCGGTAACTTCGAAAATTGACCGTTGGATGTGACCGTTGGTATAAATGCTGGCGACTGTTGGACTTCCCGAGGAATATTTTTACCGCCCGATAAATAGGGGCTCCGGGCGTGACTACGGGGCCGTTATTTTACAATCGAGCTGAAGTTGCATTCTGAGAATAATCTGATAGCACCGAGCACACGGGAATCATTTCGAGCAGACCAAATCTCCTTTCGACCAGCCAAACCTAGGTACTCTCCTTTTTCCGAACTATTTCTTTCTTGCTCTTCATTTTCGTTAGACAATCCTTAAATATGAGCCAACACACGAATAGCTCGGATAGTCAAAATAGGATGGTAGGTCCCCGATCGAAGGTGGTTAAGTGATTAAAATCTGTCGACTCCGTGGAGGCAGAGGCCTCTTTTGAGGGGGCGACGTCTCGTTGCCCAGGCGAGGCGGAGCACCAGTCGGC